>CAUYUJ010016427.1:0-175000 GCA_963575745.1 Prorocentrum cordatum | reverse complement strand
GATGTAGGTCTCGGAAAATATTCGTGGCCGAGGCTAGCCGTAGCCAGACACACCCCGATGTTCGTTATTCTGTGTCCTCATGGTAGCGCGATTTCTGTAGGTTTGTTGAGTTTCTGTCAGAGTTTGCCTCGGATTTTCGAGAATATGGGTGCTTTCGATTGACCCGACCTCGTCGAGAGCTTTCCGGAGTGCCATGGGTTGTCCCGCACGGCCACCCGAGCCCGGAGCTACATTTAGATAGGTGAGAAAGCGATGTGGTGCAAATTGGCACGGTACGATCACGCGGCATCATGATGTCACCATCGAAATGTGTCGCTTGGTGAATTGCACATCCTTGGCCCCTGGCAGCTGCAGCTTGCACCCCCCCCCCTCACGCCGGCCCGCCCGCCGAGGCGCTGCTGAGGTCGCCAGCCCGTCGGCGTTAGGCAATTCGGCTCTTGCGCGGCCCGCTCGGACCTGACTCGCCGCTGGCGCCTTCGCCTGCGGCTGCGACAAAAAAGTATTGCACATCGTGCTGACTGTTGTTTAAAAGATTCAACATAGGTGTCTATACTTTTGCGATGCCTACCCCGCGCAATGCGTATAATGCGAATGGCGCTGGAGGATTGGAAGTCGAGAGAAATGCGCCCCCAGAACCAAACTCAGGGATCGTGCCACCAGAACTCCCGAGCCACAGTCTGCGATTCCAGAAAGTTTGCAGATTCCAGAAGCCGTGTTTGCACTTAGGGTTCTTTTCCTCTTTTCCTGCGTTGTTCTAGGGGATTGGATGGGTCTGGCGAGGTATCGCTACGACTCCACCTCGCTGCCGCCTCGTTGCCGCGTCGTGTGCTGGGAAGGCCCAGCGAGGTTTCGCCACGCTGCCGCCCGTTGCCGCCTCGTTGCCGCGTCGTGCGCTGGGTGGGTCCGGAGAGTGTTCGCCACGTTGCCGCCCGTGGCCGCATCGTTGGCGCCCTATGCGGCGAGGTTTCGCCACATTGCCGGCCGTTGCCGCACGGTGCCGCCACGTTGCCGCCTCGTTGCCGCGTCGTGCGCTGAGTGGGTCTGGCGAGACGTGGCCACGCTGCCGTCCCTTACCACCTCGCCGCCGCCCCGTTGCCGCGTCGTGCGCTGCGTGGGGCTTGGCGGGGTTGCGCCACGCTGGCGACCAGGCGGCCCAGCAGGGGCCCCCCTCCCCCTGGGGCCCCGCAGGTGCACGAAAGGCGCACCTGTCTTCAACCCCACCGTGCACTGCCCCCCATCGCTTCTTGGGCCCCTCGTGGGGCGCTCTTGGGAGCTTTGGGGGCGCCCTCGTAGCCATCCTGGAAGACATCGATACAACAAGAGGGGAGCTCGTATTGCGGGCTCGAAGCTACCTTCTCTAAACTAATAGTGATGAGAATGCTAGGCCACGCCCGAGTGGCCGTCCTGGGGTCGGGACGCGGCCCTGGCTGACCTCCTGGGTCGGCGCTGGCCCGGGGGGTGGCGAGCGCCACGCCTCCCGCGCTGGCTCCCGGGGCCCGGCCGGGCAGGACTTCCTGCCGCAGGGCCTGCGCTCGCTCGTCGCCGCCGCGGCGAGGAGACGCGCTTCCGGGCGCGGCTGGCGGCGCGCTTCCGCATGTGGGCTCAGGGTGGAGACGCCGAGACCTCCAACGGAGTGAACACTCAAGGCGCTGGCTTTTCTCAGTTTTCGGCCCTTGGGGCTCTATTTCGGGGCCTGGGGCCGGGGAGAAACGACTCGGGATGAAGAGGTGGCCCTGCAGGGAAAGGGTCGCAACGTCTGGGGACCCCGTCGTGAAACGATCCAGCCATCGGCTGCATTGGGAACCCAAGGTACTAGGGGGCAATCTAGGCCTGGTCCCGGCTCTAGTTCTCCAGGGTGCCCCGAACTACATCCGAGGGCCTCTTCTCCGTTTTTCAAGCAGTGGCGAAGCGTCCCGGCTCGCCTATAGCCCCACCAAACAATGTTCTAATTATTTGTTGAGGTTCCAACGAAATGTTCTCAGAACATTTCTGGCGGAGTCTGTCTTGTTTTACCACGTCGGAATTGTGTTATAAGAACATTGTTTTTGTTCTTAGAACATTTTTGGGTTCTAAGAACATTTCGTGGTAGGACTACAGGAATGCCGGGACGGTCGGTCCCTGCTCAAGTTTAGGTCTCCGTCACGCAATTTCATTCGAATGGGACGGTCCGGGATGTTGTTCGCTCGCCTCCTGCGTTGGGCTCTCGCTTTTCGAACAGAGCACGGCGGTCGCGGCTTCTCCTCCTCGTTCCCTTCGACCTCCGTCCTGCATCCCATCTCACGCTTGATCCCCAACTGTGCTGCGTTGGGCTTGCGTTTTGAATGGGGTACTGCGATCACGACTCCTCCTCCTCCTCCTCGTCCTCCTCCTCCTCCTCCTCCTCCTGCTCCTCCTCGTCCTCCTTCTCATCCCCCGCCTCCCTCCTGCCTCCTCCCCCCCTGCCTCCTACTTGTTTTTTGATAATCCTTCTACGTAAGTAGGGCTCCCGTTTTGAGCAGAGCACTGTGGTATGCACTCCTCCTTTCTTCGTGGGCTCCTGGGAGGTTCAGCGGAGTCGGGGAGTACGCGGACCCAGGTCCCGCGGAGTCGGGGAGTACGTTGCTCCTTGGGTGGCTGCGAACTGCGCAACTGTCGCCACTTTCGTGGGCTCTTGGGAGGCACGGCGGAGTCGGGGAGTACGCGCTTCCAGGCGGGACCTCGCAGCTCCCTGGGGGACTGCGAACTGCGCAATTGGCGCCATTTTCGTGGGCTCCTGGGAGGTCCAGCGGAGCCAGGGAGTACGCGCATTGTTTTTTGTATGATCGTTCATGCAATTGTTCGCCCCGCGTGGAGAACGGCTTGGGTACAACAACAATAACAACAGCAACAACAACAACAACAAAACCAAAAACAACAAAAACAACAACAACAACAACCACAACAACAACAACAACAACAACAGCAACAACAACAACATCAACAAGCATTTTAAGACTGTTCGCTCCTGTCTGCTCACGTACCAACAATACGTACATCACAAACCCTCGGTCTCCGCCCTCGTCGTCTTCGATCGTACCCCCTTGGGGGTATGTCTTCCTTACCTGCCACGCGCATTTAGTGCAGCCCCTAAAACAATGTAAGAGAGGACGGGTGGAAGGGGGAGGGAGAATAATGGAGCACGAGAGAGATTAGTAGGAAGGGGGCAAGGAACAGAAATCAGGTGGTAGAACCAGGCGGGCACTCATAGTGGGCAGGTCGGGAAGGCGGGCCCAAGCGACGAGGTCAAGCAGGCAGGCGGGTTGCTGAAGCGTGGGTCCTGCATGAATCGCGAGAAAGTCTCCAGTGATAGCGCGATTCCCAGGCACATCGTGAGACAACTCTAAGCGAGAGCGTGATTTCTGAGCGTCGAGGGCGCATCGTCTGAATAAATTGCGAGGGAGTCCCACGCGAGAGCGCGATGCGTACATGAATTACGAGGAAATCCCGCGCGAGAGCGCGATTTGAGAATATTTTTTTGTGAGGAAGTATCAGGCTGGAGCTCTTGTTGTTGTAAACCGGGGACAGGGGGCCCACTTTGAGCCCCGTGAGTTCCTTGATTAGACAACCAAGGTGCGAGCCCAAGGAGAAGCACTTCAATTGAAAAACAAAATGGTCACCAGAGGGGGGGGATCAACAATGATTATTCTTCAGTAGGGAGAGTTTCACGACGACGACAA
Source organism: Prorocentrum cordatum (assembly GCA_963575745.1). Taxonomy (NCBI): domain Eukaryota; class Dinophyceae; order Prorocentrales; family Prorocentraceae; genus Prorocentrum; species Prorocentrum cordatum. The sequence goes on along the minus strand of CAUYUJ010016427.1, from coordinate 171,305 downwards.
CAACAACAACTACAACTACAACAATCACATCAACAACAACCGTGTTGATATTGTATCTGCGCGCGTGCCATGCAATGCGTATATCCCAAACCCTCGATACCCGCCTTTTGTGTCTTCGATCGTACCCCCTTGGGGGTATACCTTTTTTACCTGCGACGTGTACTTCGTGCAGCCCTCAAGGCAGGGGAAGAGAGGACGGATGGAAGGAAGAGACCAGGGGGAGGGAGGAGGATGGAGCACGACAGAGAGATTAGCAGGAGGGGGGCCAGAGCAGAAAACACGTGGCAAAACCAGACGGGCAGATCGGGCGAGTAGACTGTAGACCCTGGCGGGTCGGGAAGGCAGGCCCAGGCGGCCAGGTCGAGCAGGCGGGTTGATGAAGCGTGCGTCCTTCATGAATCGCGAGGAAGTCTCGAGCGACAGCGCGATTCCCAAATTAATCGGGAGAAAGGCGAAAGCGAGAGCGTGATTCTTGAGTGTCGAGGGCGCGGCGTCTGAATAAATTGTGAGGACGTCCCACGCGAGAGCGCGATGTCTGGACGTCCCGCGCGAGAGCGCGATGTGGGAGTAATTTGTGAGGGAGTATCCGGCGGGAACCGTTGTTGTTGGTGTTGTTGTAAACCGGGAGCCAGTGGCGCAGCTTGGTGGCCGAAGGTTTTCTTTGATAGAAAACATGATCGACCCACGAACCCGGAAAGGAATATAGAAATGCACCGCATGGTAACGTTTTCAAAGACACCTGATCGGGTGGCGGGCAAATGCCAAGCGGAGTGTATCGATTTTGATACACCGTGCCAAGGGCTGTGCTGCGCTGCGCCGTGCTGAATTTCGATGTGCCATGCCGCGATTGTGCTCTATTGCGTTGTGGATCGAGTCTTCCTTTGCATCCGAGTCCTGACTGAACTGATCTGGGTCTTAAGCTCTAGCTGCTTGAACACATAGTAGCTGCCCCAGAGCCAATTGACAGGGAAATTTGCAAGGAGGACGCGCCGCGAAACGTCCCAAGGGACGCGCCAGGCGACGTGCCAGGGGACGTGCCATGGGGTCGCACCGCGGGACGTGCCAAGGGGACGCGCTACGGAACGTGCCAATGGATGTGCCACGGGATGTGCCAGGGGACGCGCCACGCGACGTGCCAGGGGGACTCGACAAGGGACGCCCCACTGAACGTGCCAGGTTGCAATGCTGAATGTATCGATCTTGATGGTGCCGAAATCTGTGTTGTGCTGCGCCGTGCTGAATTGCGATGTGCCATGCCGCGATTGTGCTCTATAGCGTTGTGGATCGAGACCCCTTTGCATCCGAGTCCTGACCGAACTGATCTGGATCTTAAGCTCTAGCTGCCTGAACACATTGTAGCTGCCCCAGAGCTAATTGACAGGGGAATCTGCAAGGAGGACGCGCCGCGGAACGTCTCGAGGGACCCGCCAAGCGACGTGCCAGGGGACGTGCCATGGTGACGCACCGCGGGACGTGCCAAGGGGACGCGCTACGGAACGTGCTGGGGACAAGCGTTTCGCTCGAGACATCCTGTCAAAATCCTCATGCTAGACATCCGCCTGAGCGACCTGGACACGTGAACACAAGCGTTTCGCTCAACACATCTTCAACACATTCTCATGCTAGACATCCGCCTGGGCGAACAGGACACGTGAAAACAAGTAATTCGCTCGAGACATCCTCAACACATCTTCATTGAGACGTCCGCCTGAGTGACAAGGGCACGTGAAAACAAGCGTTTCGCTCGAGACGTTTTCAACACCTCCTCATTCTAGACATCCGCCTGTGCGACCTGTACACGTGAAAGCAAACGTCTCGTTCGAGACGTCCTCAACACATCTTCATGTTAGACATTCGCCTGGGCGACCTGGACACGTGAAGACAAGCGTATCCCTCAAGACATTCTCAACACATCCTCATGCTAGGCATCCGCCTGGGCAACCTGGACACGTGCAAACAAGCATCTCGATCGAGACTTCGTCAACACATCCTCATGCTAGACATCCGCTTGGGCGAGGACGCGTGAAACCAAGCGTCTCGCTTGAGACATCCTCAGCAAATCCTGACGCTAGACCTCTGCCTGGGCAGCCTGGAGGCGTGAAACCAAGCGTCTCGCTTGAGACATCCTCAAGACCTGGGCACGTGAAAACAAGCATTTCACTTCAGAGATCCTCTGAATTCAGGTCTCCAGGAGAGGACAATATATAACACAAAATAAGCGTTTCGCTCGAGACATCCTCAACAAATTCTGAACAACAAGCGTTTCGCTCGAGACATCCTCAACATTAAATTCACCGGTCCACCTCGACCTCGATATTTATCGTAAAAGAAATTAGCCGTCCCACCTCAAGTCGAACCTGGGGGTAAACAGCTAAAAGAGAACCCTGGGCCTATGCCCTTTCCGGGAACAGAGTGCGAGCCCTGGGAAGGGCATTTCAATAGAAAAAACACTGTGCCCCTAAGGGGGGGATCAACAATACTTATTCTTCAGTCGTGAGAGTTCAACATCAGCAGCACCACCACCACCAACAACAGCAGCAGATGCAGCAACAACAGCAATCACTTTACCCTCACGCGTCATACTTCTACATGCCACATGCATCGGTCATGATGCCACCCCCTTTTGGTATAACTAGACGAAAAGGAGGCGATACTCCCACACCCAGATCTCCCGCCCAAGGGGCTCGAGACAGCACCTCTCCCGACACACTTCCCACTTCCAGCTCGCACGACACATACAGATCCGTGCGACTCAAGGGAGCGGTGAGGATTCGAAACGCAAAGGATGGGAGCTCCAGGAGTGGGGCAATCGAGGGGAACAAACGTAAAGAGTAAGAATTCGAGCCTCGCGAGAGGAGCAATCGATAGGGACAGACGTAGAGCACTAATGATTTGGAGCGCCAGTCGAGGGGCAATCTATGGAAACATGCGCAACACGAACTACGGGTCTGAGCCCCAGTCGAAGAGCACTGCATACCCGCAAACATGATCGACCCACGAACCCGGAAAGGAATATAGAAATGTAAGGCATGGCAACGTTTCAAAGACACTTGATTGGGCGACGGGCCAATGCAATGTTGAATGTATCGATCTTGATGTATTGTGCCGATGGCTGTGCTGTGCTACGCCGTGCTGAACTGGGATGTGCCATGCCGCGATTGTGCTCTATATAGCGTTGTGGATCGAGTCCTCCCTGGCATCCGCGTCCTGACCGAACTGATCTGGATATTAAGCTCGAGCTGCCTGAGCAGATGGTAGCTGCCCCAAAACTAATCGACAGAGGGGCAATGCCAGGAGGACGCGCCGCGGAACGTCCCAAGGGACGCGCCAGGCGCCGTGCCAGGGAACGTGCCATGGGCACGCACCGCGGGACGTGCCAAGGGGACGCGCTACGGAACGTGCCGCCAATGGACGTGCCGCGGGACGTGCCAGGGGACGTGCCGCGCAACGTGCCAGGTAGACTCGCCATGGAACGCGCCAAGGAACGTGCCAAGGTGCAATGTTGAGTGTATCGATCTTGATGTACCGTGCCGACGGCTGTGCTGTGCTGGGCCGTGCTGAACTGCGATGTGCCATGCCGCGACTGTGCTCTATATAGCGTTGTGAATCGAGTCCTCCCTGGCATCCGAGTCCTGGCCGAACTGATCTGGATCTTAAGCTCGAGTTGCCTGAGCAGATGGTAGCTGCCCAAGAACTAATCGACAGGGGGACATGCCAGGAGGACGCGCAGCGTCCCAAGGGACGCGCCAGGCGACGTGCCAGGGGACGTGCCATGGGCACGCACCGCGGGACGTGCCAAGGGGACGCGCTACGGAACGTGCCAATGGACGTGCACCGCGCGACGTGCCAAGGGGACTCGCCACGGGACTCTCCGCGGAACGTGCCAAGCAACATGCCAGGCTGCAATGCTAAGGGTATCGATATCTATGTTCCGTGCCGAGGGTTGTGCTGTGCTTGGGCGACCTGGACACATGAAAACACACGTTTCGCTCAAGACGTTCTCAGCACATCCTCATGCTAGACATCCGCCTGGGCAACCTGGACACGTGCAAACAAGCGTCTCGATCGAGACTTCCTCGACACATCCTCATGCTAGACATCCGCCTGTGCGACCTGGACACGTGAAAACAATCCTCTGGTTCGAGACATCCTCAACAAATCCTCATGCTAGACATCTGCCTGGACAACCTGGAGGCGTGAAACCAAGCGTCTCGCTCGAGACATCCTCAAGACCTGGGCACGTGAAAACAAGCATTTCACTTGAGAGATCCTCCGAATTCAGGACCCCAGAAGAAGACAAACTACTCTGGTCGCGCGGGAACACGGGAAGCTAGCCTACAAGGTAGTTGTTGAAGGACGGGACCCGCGCACGGTTAAGTTTTCGGAGGCGTCGCTGAGGGTGGATTCTATTAGTCCGTAAAAGTAAGAGGTGACATTGGGACGCCACCTCACCGACACCTTGGAGGACACCCCTCTAGATGACGAGTTGAAAACAGAGGGACATGTTTTCCGTCGCGGCGCGGTAGAGGCGATCCGCTCGCGCATGGAGCAAGCCCAGGATGCGGAGGTGCGAATTGGGGTATATCTGGTGATCAACACAGGAGTCCATATCTGGAGATCAACACAGTCGGACACAGGAATGGGATACGGTACATCGACAAAATGTTGCACCACGTGGTGTTGTCAAGAAAGCGAGCCGATTTTGCAATGGATGTTCGCTTCCCCCCCCCCCTCCCCCCAATCTTAACATTGGCTGCGGTCCCGGGTTCATCGAAACGGCTCGGTGGTGCAACATTCTGTCTCGAGCCTTGAGGGGGGCGCCCAGGGACCTTTGCCATGTGCCCAATATTAAGATCAGGGGGAGGGGGGGGAGGAGCAATGCAATGTAGCTGACAATGCGCGGCAAAAGTGGTGCAACATTTTGTCGACGTGCGGTACATCTGGGGATCAACACACTCCGCATGGCTACCCAGGAAAGGGTCTGCCATCGACGGATCATGGTAGGCGTTTGAGCTGGTTGGGCCTAAGTTCCCCGGCCAGACCCGCATCCGAAGGAACAGCCTCATTCGCTGGTTCTGGCGTTCCTGGGGGGGGTCCTTGACTGTGCGCAGCCCTCCCCCGCCATGTTTTGGGAGGGTACGGTTGGAGACCTTTTCCGTGGGTCGGGCGCGCTTGGCGTCGTTTGTGTGCCGGCTGTGGTGGGGACTTTTGCGGGACCTATGGGAGCTGTGGGATGGCAGCGTTAGCTGCGCGTGCTGAATTATCACGTGCCGTGTGAAAAAGTCGGCGCCGTTCCGCGGCCTCGCCAAACCCTTCAGGATTTCGAGCATTGCAGGCGGCATTATATTCCGGCCCCCAGGGCCAAAATATATTCATATCCACCGCCCGTTGGGGCACCAGGACGCTGGCTCCCAGGCGGTGGATAAGGACAAACTCCCGCCTTGCAGCTTCCTGTCTTCGCTGACCGTTGTGCAGGCTTCACCATGCATCTTCAGGCCCTCCTTGGCCGTTTGTCAAGGGAGGAAAAACCGCTCGGACCGGACAATTGGTCTTTACTAACGGCCTTAGGCGTTTATTGAACAGCCCTGCCCTGTTTGATTCCTTCTTTGGGTGCGTTTGCTAAAAGGCTTCGCGTGTCGGGGCGGTTGTTATTGGGGTGGATTTTCTGCCCTCTCGTTCGGTGCGCTTCTGCACGCGGGGCCCTCCCTCTCCCTGGGTGTGGAGCCCTCTTGGAAACCTCCCAGGGGCCTCGCAGGGCTCTCGGGTTAAGTCCGGCGTGTCCCCCTACAGGGTTTTGGACGGAAAAATACCAGAGTATGATGTGAGTATGATGGTGATGGAGAATGATGGATGAGTATGATGATGCTGATGATGCTGATGCTGCTGCTGCTGCTGCTGCTGCTGCTGCTGATGATGATGATGATGATGATGATGATGATGATGATGATGATGATGATGATGATGACGATGACGATGACGATGATGATGATGATGATGATGAGATGATGATGACGATGATGATGATGATGATGATGATGATGCTGATGATGATGATGATGATGATGATGATGATGATGATGATGATGATGATGATGATGATGATGATGATGATGATGATGATGACGATGAGCAGATGATGAGGATGTCTCGAGCGGCTTGCTGGTTTCAGCACTCCTAAACGGGGGGCGCCAGGGGGTGTCTCACGGCCTCCGTTCGCGCCAAAATGGTGGGGATGTCTCAGGTGGTTTGCTTGTCTTGGTCGCGAACATCCTTCGTTTTCGGAGCAGATGTTGAGGATGTCTCGTGCAAGGCGCCTCCTAAGCGAGGGGACGCCAGGGGTATCTCACGGCCTCCGGTCGCGCCTGCGGGGATGTCTCAGGCGGTGTGCCAGTTTGGGTCGTGAACGTCCTTCGTTTTCGGAGCAGATGTTGAGGATGTCCAGAGCGAGGCGCTCATTTTCGCCCCCCCAGGGGGGCCAGATTTTGAGGATGCCTCGATCGGTTTGCCTGTTTTGGTGGCCAGACTCGTGGGCACAGATTCCCCCCAGCATGCCACAGAAGGCTCCAGCAGGCTCCAGGAGGCCCCAGGAGGCCACATGAGGTCCCAGGAGGCATCAGGAGGCGACAGGAAGATTCAAGATGCCACAGGATGTCCCAAGAGGCTCCAGGAGGCCCCAGGAAGCTCCAGGAGGCTTCAGGAAGCCACAAGAGGCCCCAGGAAGCCACAGGAAGCGCCAGGAGGCCCCAGAAGGCAACAGGAGGCCCCGAGAGGCCCCAGGAGCAGGATGCATCAGAAGGCAACAGGAGTGGCTCCAATCCCATGTGTTTTACGTATGCTCCTATAGAATGGACCTCACCTGGAGCATGAATATTTGACGTTCTACGTATGTTTCTATATATTGTCCTTCCCCTGTGTATACAATCCTAAATGGTTTACAGATGTTCCTATATATTGGGCCTCGCCTGGGGCACGAGTCCTTGATGTTTTGCGCGTGCTCCTATAGATTGCCCTTCTCCTGCGGCTCCAATCTGCAATGTTTTATGTACGCCGTCTGTTCCTATAGTTTGGGCCTCTCTTGGGGCACGAATCCTCCCTAGGAGGTCCCAAGAGGCTCCAGGAGGCCCCAGGAGGCCACGCGAGGCTCCAGGAGGCCTCAGGAGGCCACTCGAAGCCCCAAGAGGCCCCAGGAGGCCCCAAGAGGCTCTTGGAGGCCCCAGGAAGCCCCAGGAGGTTTCAGAAGGCCCCAGGAGGCCCCAGGCTCATGCGCAGAGACGCGCTCGTACTACTGAGACTCATTCACACTCCAATTCATTCGCAGTTAGATTCATGACCAGACCGTCACAACTCAAGCCCGCTTAGATTCGAAAACTCTTGCGCCTAGACACTCAGGGCCGACAGGTCCATGCGAATAGATGCACATATGGGGAGCTCCACGCAGTGAATAATTTTCTGACCTCGCCGGACCCCTCATCATCATCCTTCCCCTCCCTCCTCCCTCTCTGCACTAGACGACGATAACGAGTGCCATGATGATGACCATGGTCTGGTGAGAGAGTGATGTGAGTATGATGGTGATCGTGAATGATGGGAACGTATGATGATGATGCTGATAATGCTGATGCTGATGATGATGGTGACGATGCTGCTGCTGATGATGATGATGATAATGATGGTGATGACGATGGTGATGATAATGATGATGACGATGAGCAGATGATGAGGATGTCTCGAGCGGCTTGCCGGTTGTTGCACTCCTAAGGGGGGGCGCCAGGGGGTATATCACGGCCCCCGTTCGCGCCCAGATTGCGGGGACGTCTCAGGCGGTTTGCCTGGTTTGGTCGCGAACATCCTTCGTTTTCGGAGCAGATGTTGAGGATGTCTCGTGCAAGGCGCCTCTTAAGGGGGGGGCGCCAGGGGTATTTCACGGCCTCCGCTCGCGCCCAGATTGCGGGGATGTCTCAGGCGGTGTGCCAGTTTTGGTCGCGAGTATCTTTCGTTTTCGGAACAGATTTTGAGGATGTCTCGTGCGAGGCGCCTCCTAAGGGGGGGCCGCCAGGGTTATCGCACGGCCTCCGTTCGCGCCCAGATTGCCAGGATGTCTCAGGCGGTCTGCCTGCCCGCATGCTCAACATCCTTCGCTTTCGGAGGAGATGTTGAGGATGTCTCGAGCGGCTTGCTTGTTTTAGCATCCCTAAGGAGGGGGGGGGGCGCCAGGGGTGTTGCACTGTATCCGTTCGCGCCTAGGATGCGGGGATGCTTCTAGCGGTTTGCGTGTTTCCTGACCCAACATCCTCAACTTTCGGAGCAGACTTGGAGGATGTCTCGTGCGAGGCGCTTGGTTTCGCACCCCAGGGGGGGCTCAGATTGCGAGGCTGTCTCGAGCGGTTTGCTTGTGTTGGTGGCCAGATTCGCCGAGTGCAGGCGCTGGCATTCGCACCCCATGGGGCTTAGATTGCGAGGATGTCATGAGCGGTCTGCTTGCTCTGGCGACCCGAATCGTGGGCGGATCCTCCCCAGGAGGCCCGCCCAAGGAGGCCACAGGAGGCCCCAGGAGGCTTCAGGAGACAACAGGAAACCCCAAGAGGACCAAGGATGCTCCAAAGGGCTCCAGGAGCTCCCAGGAAGCTTCAAGCGTCTCGAGGAATCCACAGGAAACCCCAGGATGCTCCTGGAAGCCCCAGGAAGCCCCATAATGCCATAAAGAGGTTTCCCCCCGAAGCTCCAGAAACCACAGGAAGTTCCAGGAGGCCCCAGGAGGTCCCAGCCACAGGAAGCGCCAGGATGCCCCTGGAGGCCCCAAAAGGCCCCAGGAGGCCCCAAGAGGCCCCAGGAGGCCCCAGGAGCGGTTCCAATCCTATGTGTGCTTTTTCTGCTCCTATAGATCAGGCCTCTCGTGGGGCACGAATCCTTTTTGTGTTTCTCGCATGTTCCTATAGATTGTCCTTCTCTTGAGGCTCCAATCCGAGGTGTTTTTCGCATGTTCCTATAGATTGGGCGTCCTGCGGGGCACGAGTCTTTGGTGTCTTACGTGTGTTCCTATTTCTTGTCCTTCTCCTGCGGTTCCAATCCTAAGTGTTTTACATAGGTTCCTAATATACTGGGCCTCTTCCGGGGGACACGAATCCTCCCCAGGAGGCTCCAGGCAGGCCCAGGAGGCCCCAGGAGGCCCCAGAAGGTCCCAGGAGACTGCAGGAAGCCGCAGGAAGCCCTAAGAGGTACCAGGAGGCGTCAAGAGGCCCGAGGAAGCCCCCCGGAAACGCCAGGAAGGACCCAGGAGGTTTCGGGAGGCTCAGCCCCCAGGAAGCGCCAGGAAGGCCCACGGAAGCCCCAAGAGGCTTCAGGAAGCCCCAGGAGGCACACAGAGGAGCAGTCCCCAAGGGGCCCCAGGAGGCCCCAGGAGTCCCCAAGAGGCCCCTGGAGGCTCCAGAAAGCCGCAGGAGGCCCCAGGAGTTCCAAGAGGCTCCAGGAAGCCCCAGGAAGCCCCAAGAGGCCCCAGGAGGCCCTAGGAGCCCCAGGAGACTTGAGGAAGCCCCAGGAAACCCCAAGAGACCCCAGGAGGATTCAGTCACGCTCAGTCATTCTTAGGCCACTGACGTGCAGACACTTTCACCCTAAGCTTAGCCATGCGCAGGCTCACGCGCATAGACTCACTCGTACTAGTGGGGCTCATACGCACTCAAAGTCATTCACAGTTAGACTCTCTCCCAGGCTGTCAATATCCAAGCTCGTTTATATTCGAAGTTTCTTGCGCCTAGACATTCACGGCGGAAATGCCAATAAAGAGATGCGCAGATGGGGAGCTCCACGCAGTGCATGATTCATTTTTCCTCCAAAATCCGCCTGTCGGGGGACATGCCCGACCGAAGGCGAAAGGGAGCGCCCGAATCGGGCCGGAGTCCGAGGCGAAGATTTGTCCAAGACCACCGCCCGGGGGATCGATCTGTGGGGTCCTGGGCAGGCGCCGGATACGGGCATCCTCGGGCCCCGTGGGGCCAAGCTACAGTTATCCAGCTACATTTAAGTCGGGCACGTCCCTGTACAGGAGGAATATTCAAAAATAGTCAAACATAGTCTGGGGACGATTCTTTTTAATATAGTCAAACATAGTCTGGGGACGATTATTTTACCGTTGTTTTGAAGCCGTTTGGGCTATTTGTTATATGTTCACGTTATCTCCTAGATCCGCCTGTAGGAGGACACGCCCGACCTAAGGCTGCATCCGTACCCACCTCCCGCTGAAGTCACAGGACGTCAGCTCCCTGTCTGCATCGCCAGGAGCAGCCCGCAGCTTCTGACGGGTACCCTCACGCACCTCGTGCCACGACTCCCTCCACTCTGGGATGGTTTTGGTCCTGGGTTGTCGGACAAGTCATCGCCGTGGGTCCCGAGGCCTTCGGCGAGGGGGTTCGCCTTCGGCGTCCGCTCGGGAGCGTGTGGAAAGCGACGACGACCGTCGCCCCTGCCTCGGCGGCGAGCCCAGGGGGGGAGGTGAGAAGGGGCGGGCCTCCTCAGAAGGCTCGGAAGTCCCCTGGCCTTCTCAAAAGCTTAGGGCTCTCTTCACGTTAGGGGTGGCTTTAGTCCTGGAATAGGTCGAAGGATTGCAAAAAAACCCTGGATTGCAAAAAAACCCTGGGTTGCAAAAAAAACCTGGATTGCAATCCAGGGTTTTTGTTGCAACCCTTCGAGCTGTCGGATCAGTCACCGCCGTGGGTCCCGAGGCCCTCGGCGAGGGGGCTCGCCTTCGGCGTCGGCGCCTCGACTGTTTCGGCACGGGGCATCGAGGAAGCTTAGGAGGAGGAGGGTTCCAGGAGGAGGAGGAGGAGGAGGAGGAGGAGGAGGAGGAGGAGGAGGCGTGCGGGCATGGCGCAGATCCTGTGCCGATTCTTCCGCACGTCACTCAGGAGGGGAAACCGCACACAGACACAATGGAATCGATCCCCAGGACGATGTGGGAAAATATGGGGGAAGTGGGGGGAAGCCCCTTCATTCACGCTGACAGGGGGGGGACACTCGTCGTCGATTTCCACTCGGCGGCGAGCGAGGGGGGGGGAGCGAGAAGGAGAAGGCCCTCTCAGAAGGCTCGGAAGTCTCCAAAGCCTTCCGAGAAGTTTCCTAAGCCTTCCCCGAAGGCAAGAAACAACTTCTCAGAAGGCGCAAGGGCCTCTGAGAAGTCCCGCCGCCTTCTGAGAAGGCCTGCTCCTTTTCATTTCGCCCCCTCGCTCGCCGCCGAGACAGGGGCGACACTCGTCGCTGCTTTCTTGACGTTGAATCCCAGAGTTTTCGACCCATTCCCCAGGACCGGTTTCTCATCCCGAGTCGTTTTTTGCCGGTCCTGAGGCCCGGTAAGGGCCCCCAGAGTCCGAAAGTAATGAAAAATCGTCCGTCGTGTTTTTGTCATGATTCGAGGGGGTTTGGGTTTGTCGATTCTTTCGCACTTCACGCCGACAGGGGGGACACTCGACGTGGCTGTCCACACTCGGCCGCGAGCGAGGGGGGGCGAAATGAGAAGGAGAAGGCCTTCTCAGAAGGTGGCGGGACTTCTCAGAAGCCCTCGCGCCTTCTGAGATTTTTTTTGTTGGTCTCCAGGGAAGGCTTGGAAAATGTTTGAGAAGGCCAGGGGACTTCCGAGCCTTCTGAGGAGGCCCGCCCCTTCTCACCTCCCCCCCTGGGCTCGCCGCCGAGGCAGGGGCGACGGTCGTCGTCGCTTTCCACACGCTCCCGAGCGGACGCCGAAGGCGAACCCCCTCGCCGAAGGCCTCGGGACCCACGGCGAATCCGACAACCCAGGACCAAAGCCATCCCAGAGTGGAGGGAGCCCTGGCACGAGGTGCGTGAGGGTACCCGTCAGAAGCTGCGGGCTGCTCCTGGCGACGCAGGCAGGGAGCTGACGCTCGCCGTCGCTTTCCACAGCACTCCCGAGCGCACACGCCCGGGGCCTGCCCAGGAGCCGCCGGCCCCGGGCGGCCGCCCTGCCGCCGCCCCCGGCCGAGCAGCCGGCGCCCGCGCCGGCAGCCGCGGCGGCCCCCGCGCCGGCGGGCGGCGCCGCGGCGGCGGCGGCCGCGGCCGACGGGCCGCGGGTCGGCGTCGTCGTCGTCGTCGTCGTCGTCGTCGTCGTCGTCGTCGTCGTCGTCGTCGTCGTCGTCGTCGTCGTCGTCGTCGTCGTCGTCCGTCGTCGTCGTCGTCGTCGTCGTCGTCGTCGTCGTCGTCGTCTCCCTCCTCCTCTTTCTCCTCCTCCTCCTCCTCCTCCTCCTCCTCCTCCTCCTCCTCCCAAGCGTCCGTTCATCGCCGATAGGTCGGGTATAGCCAGGACCCCAGGTAAAAGGACCCGGTTAGTAGTAGGGCCCCAGAGCTCCTAGAATGGCCAGAATCACTAAGTCAGGTCTGCTGTACAGTTGGTGTGTTTCCCAACCATCCTGTGGTGTTGGGTCCTCGTTTTGAAGAGACAGCGCCCCGCGTCTCCCTCCTTCCTTCCTCCTCCCTCCTCCTATTCCCCCCCCCCCCTCCTCCTGTCCGCATGCGTTTCCCCCACCCAGGGCAGCGTTTCGTAGCCCCATAGGGAGCTCCACCGAAGGCCCCAAGGGGGGTGTCCGCATGCGGTTCCCCCACCCAGGGCAGCGTTTCGTGGCCCCATAGGGAGTTCCACCGTAGGCCCCAGTGGGGGTGTCCGCATGCGGTTCCCCCACCCAGGGCAGCGTTTCGTGGCCCCATAGGGAGCTCCGCCGATGGCCCCAGTGGGGGGTTCGCATGCGGTTCCCCCACCCAGGGTAGCGTTTCATGTCCCCATAGGCTGCTCCGCCGATGGCCGCAGTGGGGGTGTCCGCATGCGGTTCCCCCACCCAGGGCAGCGTTTCGTGGCCTCATGGGGAGCTCCACCGTAGGCCCCAGTGGGGGTGTCCGCATGCGGTTCCCCCACCCAGGGCAGCGTTTCGTGGCCCCATCCCCTTCGAGACCCCCACCAAATTACCCCCCAGTTGGGGATACAGCCATCGAAACCGCAGGGGAACGGCCTATCCCCATCTAAGGGGTAAATCGGCCAGTGGTTCCCAGGCCACGCCGCTGGGATGGGGATCGGTCAAACGATACTCATGCTTGAAGTTTTGGGCAGCTTTCGGCTCCCAGGGCTCTCGACCGGCCTGTCGACGAACTGCTCACGAGGAGGAGGTGGTCCCACAGGCAGGCCCAGGGTCCAGGAAATGTTTCTCTCAGGACGCGCTGTCTTCATGCCAATGTTGGCTTCCTTTTTGTCCGTCGATGTTTCTGACAGAGTCATGTTGACACAGTAGAGGACGGCAGCGGAAGCGCGGGAAGTAGTGTTGGCTTTATGTGGGGGCTTGCTCGGACGAGGCGTGTCGTCGGCGGTTGGGCGCCCGTCCCCTTCTTTCAGAGATCGGCAACCTGAAGCAGGCCAACGATCATGGGGCCCCTGGGGTCACGGTCGTGTCAGAGCCCTCGGAAGGTCAGGATCGCCGAGCACCCGATGGCGCAGGCGCGGCCGCCGTGGACGAGGCCCCGCGCGCACTGCCGTGCCCGAAGCTTGCCCCGCTGGCCGAAGTGGCCCCAGGAGTGACTCGAGTAGAACGTGAGCGGCATATCGGGCGAAAAGAACTATGCACATGCAACGATCCTGGCAAGGCCCATCCTTGAGCCAGGATCGGTGCATATGTCTTCCTGGCCATGGTAGAAGGGCGTATGCACCGATCCTGGGCTCAGGATGGGCCTGGCCAGAATCGGTGTATGTGCATAGTTGTTTTTCCTCTAGGCATAGGCACTTCAAGTATGACAGAGCACAGCAAAGTGGCGCCAGGTGGGGCAGTGCCAGGTCGCGTCAGGGTAGTGGAACTGAGTGAAGCTGGGTCGACGAAGGTTAGCGTATATGACATACACGCATATCACGACACGTCAACACAATACTAAGGCGATCAGTTAAGTATATCATTTGAGGGTAAATCCGTGTAGTACTGATTAGATTGTGGTTATTGCTAGTGTTCGCCTCGGTCCGAATGTGCCTGGCTAGAGTCGCTGAGGTCGGGTAATGCTGGATCAGCTTATATTGCTTGGTGTCTCGGGGCGTTATATGGCGCTGCGTCTCACTACTAAACGTGATACTCAACAAGCAGGCGTATGGCCTCGTAGGACATGTCAGTGCAGGGTACGGGCTCGAGAATTATGAACGCCAACACCATGTTATGCGAGGCTAGGTTATGCTTGGATGCGTACAGAGGAGGTGTAATGTACGGTGTGGCAGGAATTACCGCAGGCTGAGCACTTGTGAAGCATGCAGCGTGGTGGGCCAGCGGCAGCATTCCCTTCGATGATTTGCGTCTGACTCGTCAGCATACGATGGAGACCCCCTGTGGACAGCACGGCCTTCGGATAGCTTCCTAGTGAGTCCGGGGGGGGAATTCAAACAACTGGTTTTCGAATCCAAAAAATTGTTTTTTCTGAATTCAAAACTGGCTTTTGAATTCAAAAAAACGTCTTCTGAATTCTAGACGCTTCGCGTATCCCCACCAGCCCGTCCAGAAACGACGCCCAGGCGAGTAGAGGGTCGTCCTGAGGGGCTTGTCGGCGTCTTGGGTGCCTCGGGGGGGCCTCTGTGGGCCGTTCGGGATCCTCTTTGGGGCCTCCTGGGGGCCTCTTGGGGCCTCTTGGGGCCATCTTGGGGCCTTTGGGGGCCTCTTGAGGTTTCTTGGGGGTCTCTTGGGAAGCTGTTTTGGGAGGCTTGGGCTCCTCTTGGACCCGTCTGGGCGCCCTTGAAGGCCCTGCTGGGGCGCTCTTGGGGCAATTTTGGAGGACATCGGCCAAGGAAGTGGGGTTCCCTAATTACAGCCCCCCCCCAGGAGCTCCAAAAATCGCTTCCTGGACCTCTCTTGGATCGCTCTTGGAGCGCTCGTGGCCGCTCTTGGAGCCATCCTGAGGCTCTCTTGGGCCCCTCTTGGAGCTATCTTGAGCCATCTTGGAGCCATCTTGACGCGTCGGATGTGCATCGCAAGCGAAAAAGTGAGAACACCGAAAACATTAAATTTTCAATGGTTTTGAAGCATTTTGGCTTCTTGGATGCATCCTAATGATGCTCTTGTGGGCACTTGGAACCGTCTTGGGGAGTTCTTGGAGCGTCTTGGAACATCATGGGGACCATCTTGAGGCATCTTGCGCTATCTTGAGCCATCTTGGAGGTCATCTTGAGCTCCCTGAGGCCCTCTTGGAGCCGTGTTGGGCCGTCTTGGACGCTCTAACTACCCGCGGCCCCCCCTGTCCAGGTCAGTGGGGAGGGGGTAGGGGGAGGGGTAAACCCCTCCCCGAAGGGGAAGAAGGAGGGGTGGAAGAGGAAACGCTCTAAACCACCGACGCCCAGAGGGCTGGTGGGATTCAACAGCGGCTCTTCAATGCCCTGTTGTGTTCGCGCGAGAACAAGAGATGCGAGCCGCTGCAGGGCCACCTAGCCAGTGGAACAATGCCGGGGTGCCCAGTCCTACGTGTCGATCGGCGGGCGGGAGGCCTGCTGGGAGGGCCAGGACAGTCTTTCGGAGGGGGCAGAGGGGGAGGAGGGGGGAGGAGCGGGGAGGAGGGGGGAAGAGGGGGAGGAGGGGGAGGAGGGGGAAGGAGGGGGGAGGAGGGAGAGGAAGGGGGGAGGAGGGGGAGGGGTTTCCCCCCGTTTGTTGGGGTGGGGAGCACGGATGCTGCTCTGGAGCACTCTGAATGCCAGGCTCGGACCTGAGCCACGCTTTGCTTCATGATCCTCACACATTGATCTCGGACGCATGTCCGGCGTAGGCCTCCGCTTCCTCGATGGCTGGCGAGAGTTGATCCACCCCCATGTATTCAAGCTCACTGGGGTCCTCCGATCCCAAGGGGTCGAAATTGTGGGCGGGAAGTTTTTGGCATGGGACCCGCGTTGGGGACCCTCTTGGGGTCCATCCAGGGCGAAGAGAGAGGGTGAGCGCGAGAGAGAGAGAGAGAGAGACATAGACGGAGAGACATGAGAGATGGGGGGGAAGAGGCGATCCTGCTCCTCCTCCTCCTCCTCCTCCGCCTCCTCGGTGAGACCCCCAAACTCAGGAGCGTGTGCACGTTGCGAATTGTGGTATCCTTCGAACAGAGAGTATCATAACACAGTCACGCCAGACTCAAAACCCATTCATTGTATATGCTACCTCGGGTCACTGGACGCTTTGTGCCAGATCAGGATACATGTGCCTCGATCATGGCGGCAGCTACGATGTGGCGTGGACCAATGTGCAGTTCGGTGGCGGCAACTCGGGCACGGTCACCAGGTGGACAGTAACGGCATACGAAGCTAAGTGCAGTTCTGGGATTATGCCAATGACGTTGTTAGGCACGACCGCTTCAGGAACCTGCCGAGCGCCAACGGATTGCCGTTGCGACATCTGCCTCGCGTGCACCGCCTCGAGCGCAGATTACCCGAGTGGCATCCCGAATCGGAATTGGGGTGCAACTCCACTAGTCCGAGTCATTCCGCGAGCACTTACTGTATTTCCAGGTTGGAGATCGGCGGACATTGAGTACGCGCAGGTGACGCCCAACCCCCGCCCTACCCGACGCCCTACCCGACGCCCTACCCGACGCCCTGGCCGACGCCCTGCCCGACGCCCTGCCCGACGCCATGCCCGACGCCATACCCGCCGCCCTATCCGACACCCCACCCGACGTCCAACCCGTCGCCCTACCTGACCGAGGCCCATCACGACGCCCCACCCGACGCCCCACCCGACGCCCAACCCGACGCCCTACCCGGCGCCCTACCCGACAGCCTTCCCGACGTCCTTTCAAGCTCTTCTCCCAACAGCATTTCCGAATTCCTACCCGACGGCCTTCCTAAGCGTCTTACCGATTGCCTTCCCGACGTTCGTGTCGACGGCCGTCCCGACGGCTTCTACCCGACGGCGTGACGGCCTTCCTGACGCCCAGCCCGACACCCAGACCGACGGATCCTCCGGATTTGCCGACGCCACATCCGACATTTCTGTTTTCCATTCGCATGGCGAGAGCCATGGGCCGCGCCGGCGTTGCTGCCACTGGCGACCCGCACCTTCAAAACGCCCATGGCGGGCGGTAAGACCCGATGAAGCTAGGCCAGCATGTTCTGATCGGCGTCCCTTGTGGAATGGACGCTGCAGACGCCTTGCTTCGCGTGCAGGCCGATGCGCACGGATGGAGCGGATCTTACACGGAGATGTAATTCGCATAAGTGAATGTCACGGGGTCTTGGGCAGAGGCAAACCAAGTTGGAGGGTATCGTTACAGCGTGACGCAACTTGATGGCAAGGCTCAGAGTGACTCGCTTCGGGGCTTCTGTTCCGAAAAGTTGAGCTGAACGTAGTTCATGGACGCACGCAAAGTCGCCTCCGGCATTTGAATTTTCACATGAATCATTGACGGCACGCAGGGTTTGCCGTCGGAGGTCCGCTGGGGAAAGACGGCCACAAAGACGTAATGAATCCCCCAACGGTTTGTGCCAAGCATACGTCTCTGCTCAACTTGCCTGAAAAGAAAGCGAGCAGACGTGTTCTGCCCTCCGAGCTGTCAGTTGCAGTGGCAACTTCTGAGTGATGGCCAGACGCCACAGCTTGGACGATGAGCACATGCACAGTGGAGGAGTGCGGTCCGCGCATGTGGGCACGGTGGGTTTTTGAAGCGAGGGAGCGAAGCTGGGGCAGCGGCGCGTGCGTCATAGAGTCTCTGCTCAAGCTTTTAGTTGTCTCCGCCCTTTCTGCGACCACCAGTTTAGGGGCGCCCACCAGGAAGCTGGTGCGCGTGTCATTGATGCTGCGTGTTTTGCATTCTTGCCCTACCCAGACAGGCCCTGATGGCCAAGGATTGCCAATGATTTGGTTGGCAGGTGCCGCAGAGACTGCCGCGTTTGGCGACTCACGTGGTTTCACCTGGTATAGTTATACACAGCAGCACTGCTTCCGTCTTGTGCAGTATGTGCTCAATTGGCGCGTCAATCGGCGAAGATCAATCCAGTTGAATGCGGCAGGTCCCGCCACCGTGCCAGCGCAACACTTTGGGTGGCGCTTGTCCGAAAGCCGTAACACGTGATGCCTCGTGTTCCCAGGCTTTGGGTAGTTTTAACGTGTGACATGCTCTTCAGCGTCGTGTCGGCATTTGACGTGAATACGAAGATGATATTTTGATGATGAGGAGTCGGACAAAGAGGACGAGGATGATGAGATGGAGGATGATAAGACGAGACGGGATGGTGGCTGGTCAGGTTTACTTAAGAATCAAGTAATGGTATTGATAATGATCATGTTGATGATGTTGATGGTCATTGTGGTAGTCGCGATGCACATGGTGGTGGTGATGATGATGATGATGATGATGATGATGATGATGATGATGCTAGTGATAACGAGGAGGAGACAGAGGATCACCATCACATTTCTTGAGGAGCTTTCTTGGAGATGTTTCGGGCTGTCTTGGGGCTGTCTTGGGCTCATGCGGGGGACCCGGGGGGAGTCTGGGGGGTCCCTTGGGTCACTTTGAGCCGTCTTTGGGCCCTTGGGGTCTCTTGGGCCATCCCGGGGCCCTGTTGGCCGCCTAGGGTGTGTCTCTTGCGGACTTCGTGGGGCCGTCTTTGGGCATTCCTGGAAGTCGAACGGCTCTCGAAGGCCGTCTTGGGTTTCTCCCGAGGCCCTCTCGGGCCAGCTCGCAGGCCCAGCGCCAGACACCGAGGTGCAAACGCCGGGCGCGTGAACAGAAATTGCGACTCGGGGAAGGCGCGCGCGCGCGCGCCCGGCGCCAGAGCCTGCGGCCCGCGCCGACCAGGACGGACGGATGGGGGGGGGGGAAGAGGGTGTGGGTGCGAACTCTGTCCAGGCGGCCGGTTTCGGCTCTGTCGCCAGGTTCTCTCCTCAGTGCATTGGCGCCTGCGGCGCGGAAAAAGCCAAGTACAGTGAGCGGCTTGAAAAAGGAACACTTACTTTTCAAAAGGGGCTCGGTCGTTCCTTAGGTTTGCATGCGTTATTTCTCGTTCCGCATGCGTTTTTTTTTACTATGTATGTGTGTGTATATATATACCGTTTCTTAGGCGTTGCTCCTTGGAAAAACAGGGGCTTCGTTCCTGAGCTGTTATCGTTCCTGAGGTCAGGCCGATGACTGCACAGTAGTTGATTCGTCCCCCCCCCGTCATTATTCGCCCCCTTTGCTCCCCCCCCCCATTCGGTATTCCCCCTCTGCGGCCCCGGCCTTTGCTGCCCCCCACCCGCCACGGGCCCCGAGCCGAGGCCGCCGCCGCCGCGGCAGCGGCGCAGCGGGCGGCGGCAAGCGCACCGGCGGCCGAGGCGTGCGCCGCCGCCGCCTCGGGCGGCGCCGCGGCGGCCAGGGACCAGGACCCTGAGGGTTTCTCCGAAGGGCTTGGGCGACCCGTCCTCCTCCTCCTCCTCCTCCTCCTCCTCCTCCTCCTCCCTCTCCTCTTCCTCCTCCTCCTCCTCCTCCTCCTCCTCCTCCTCCTCCTCCTCCTCCTCCTCCTCCTCCTCCTCCCCTCCTCCTCCTCGGGTCGCCAACGGCCTCGGGGGAAGCCGTGCACCAGGACCCTTTCTGACTGGGGGGGTGGGGTCCCTCCGCCAGGAAAATATATACACGGACGCCCTCCGACAAACTTGGCATGTTTCTTCAGAAGGGGTGGCGTTGAAAAAGAGTCGCTGGCTCTCAATGGCGATTGATACACCGTCTCCCTCCCCGGAGGCCCTGGAACAATCCATGGGAGGGTGTCTGTGTATATTTTTTGTGGCGGGGCTCCAGGCATGCAGCGCATCGCAAGAAGTCAGAACGAAGGTTGATCGCCATGAGGAGGAGGAGGAGGAGGAGGTCGGGGTCTCCTAACGGGGATGGGCGCTGACGGGGTTCAGCCACTCCCCTCATGGCTGAGGACCATCCACGAATTGACGGTGACCAAGGTGGACGGTGACCAAGATCGACACCGACGTGTTGGTCATGGTCACCGTTTTATTGCGAAGGCTCTACGGCCGGTGCCGCCGACCCTGAATGGCGACGACGACGACGAGCGCTCTCGGGGGCCTCGGGGGTAGTTTGGGGGCCTCTTGGGAAGCTCTTGGGGGCCGCTTGGAAGCCTCGTGGGGGCATCTTGGGGCTGGACGGTTACCAAGATCGACACCGACGTGTTGGTCATGGTCACCGTGTTCTTTCCCTCCAGCCCGGGTCGCCGCGCCGACCCCTCGAGGACGCCGGGCCCGCGTCCGAGGACGCCGCGGCGGGGGGCGCGGCGCTGCGGGCCGCCGGTTGGGCGCTGAGCAGCGCCAGCTGGCTGGCGCTGCTGGGGTGCGGCGTGGCGCTGGTCCGCCCTGCCCCTCCTCCTCTTCTCGGGGGCGGCCAAGAGGGGGGTGATGACTAGGGGGGGTGGATATCATGGCGGGGGCCATGAGATCTCCCCAGATTTCATGGCGCCTCTTCTTATTTCAATGCGTCCCTGGCCCCCCCCCCTGGGCCGCGCACATGCCGCCGGCCATGTTTTGCGCCCCCCTTTTGGACTCTCCCTCTTGGTCGCCCCCCCCTCTTCCGCCTCAGAGGACGATAAGATACCGGTACCGCTGCCCACTTTTGCGTCGCCACGGCTCGGTTCGCATCGAGAGCCTTGCCAGAGCGCACCCCTGGAGAGGTCCGGGGATTGGCAGTAGTTATCTGTACTTTTTCGTCCCCCCAGCGAGGGTCGACGACGGCGATGTTTTCGCCAAGGGTTTGTTAGTCAGAGGAGCAAGACGCAGTGATATGATGCTGTTCGAGATAACCAGGATTTCCTATTGTTCCGTGCGTACTCCAGAAATGAGGGCCGCTAGATTCTCCGGCATTTCTGGGATGTATCTTGAGCGAATCGCGTCATGACGTCACTCTGGTCCTATTTCGGTTGCCATGCGCCCGAACTCTCACGGCCAGTGCTTCCTTTGCTCGAGTCCCCTCGGGTCGATTTCGTTGAGGCCGGCGCGGCAGCGCACGTCCGCCCACGGTTCTTCTCTCGGGCATCAGGCCGCTGGCCGATTGCATGTGTCGGTATCTTTTAACCGATCCCCATCCCCATCCCCATCCCCTTCGAGACCCCCACCCAATTGTCACCCCAGTTGGGGATATACCCCTCGAAACCCAAAGGGAACGGCCGATATCCCCACCTAGGGGGGTAAATCGGCCAGTGGGGCCCAGGCCACGCCGCTGGGGATGGGGATCGGTCAATCGATACTCAATGTGCGCGCCACGGGCGCCCGCGGCTTCCGAGGGGCTCGCTTCTGGGCGAAGACGCTTCGCTTCTACCTTGGATGTCGTTCTTGTGCGTCTGGAGGTCCTGGTCGCCCCGGCTGGGCACGTCTCGGAAGGCTGCCCAGGAGCGACCCTTGGATGGATCCAGGGATTTGCTCTGAGCGGCTTTGGGTCCGACGTCGACGTCGTCGAATAATTCGGGCGACCTTGTCTGTCCTGTGAATCGCGCTGGTCCGCTGTCCCCCCTCCCCGCGCGAGTGACGGGCCCGTTCGCATCCGTGCCGTCGCGGTCTGGATGCCGAGGCGCGATCCCATGTATATCTCTCGGTGGCCAAACAATGATGCGCGCCCGAAGCTCAACGTTGATTTCTTGGGTCGTCGCTGGGTCCGTTTGTCCCATCTCTTGGCGGCTCCCCGTCGACAAGCATTAGCCGTGCCCTCGTGGACTAGATGCTGAGGTGTAATCGCATGGACCACGTTCGAAGAGCATACGTTACTTAATGTCCGAAGCTCCACGCAAAAAGTTGTGAGTCGGCGCTGGACCCTGTTTCCCCACCCTTGAGCGGCTCTCTGTCGACGACCATCTGCGTATTCGTACCCTCGTGGTATGGATGCCGAGGCACGATCTCTTGGATTCCTCCAGAATCTGGAGCTCCGCGCAAAAATCCTTGAGCCAGCGCTTGACACACATTCCCCAGCTCTGGGCGGCTCCCTAGCGACGAACACATCCGTAGTCGTGCCCGCATGGTCTGGATACCGAGGCGCGACCCCAAGGATTCCTCTCGAAGAACGCGTGCACAATTTCTTGAGTCGGCGCTGGAAGCATTTTTCCCACCTCGGGGTGGCTCCGTGGCGACGAACATATCCGTATGCGTGCCCGAGCGGTCTGGATGCCAAAGCGCGATCCAATTGGTGCCTCTCGAAAAACAAGACGTGTTTCTGTTAGAGCTCCGCACGGACTTCTCGGGTCGGCGCTAGACCCCTTATCCCCACCTCTGGGCGGCTTGCCTAGCGCAGCCTCTGTCGCGCAGGCGTCCAGGGTGTCCCGGAGCGCGCTCATAGCGTTCCCGATCGGAGCGGTCGCGGCGTCCGATCCACTTTTCAGACCCGTCGGCCCGTAGATCTTCCCGATGTCTAATCATCCGACTTGATCCTCACTTGGGTTGTTCTCTGGGTCTGCTCGCCATGCTCTCAAAAGGTTTGTGTATATCGAGCCGCCATAGTCCGCAGATTCATGTAATGTTCGGATCTGGTCCCGCGGACAAGCTGGAGGGCCAAGCGGCTCGGCAAGTGGCGACGCGCCCGCCTGGCAATCTTGGTGCACGACGATTTCTTTCATGTGGAGTCGGCCGCAATCACACGCTACCGCGACGCAGGGCTGGCGTCATCCAGCACCTCCTGCATGAAATGGCGCGCCTGCGCCCAAACCCTCCCCTGGATCTCGCCACAATCCACAGGTGGCAGCGCTGATTTCGCAGCGCGCGCTTCCGACGCGGCGCAGCTAGATCCACCGAGGCGCGCGGTCAACGAACGGAAACATTCGACCTACCCGCGGTTGGCACGAATATGTTGCAAACTGGCGCATGGGCGACATATTCGTCGATGGTAGTATTTGTCAGGAGCGTCTATGGCGCCGCTCCGTGGGACCCTCATTTTCTTCCTCTCCTGCTACTCCTCATGAGCCAGGAGGAGAAGGACGAGGACCAGCAGCAGCCGCAGCCGGCGGAGGAGCAGGAGGCAGAGGAGGTGTAGCATCACGACGAGGAGCTGCCGCTTGCGAGGTGGTCCAGCCTTTGTGTCGCCTGAGACATCCTCGCATCTCTGGGCTCTGATACGCCCTGACCCGAGGTGGTCCAGTCCGTGTTTCGCCAAAGATCCCTTCGCTTTTTCTTCCCAGATATGCTCTGACCTGAAGTGGTCTGGCCCGCTTCGTCCGAGACATCTTGACAGTTCTACGTGCAGAGATGGCCGTGACCTCTTGGGAGCCCGGGGGCCTCCCACGTGGCCTGGGTCTGGAGACCTAAGAAAACCGAAAGGGGTTATCAAGAAGCTCGAAGTGTGAATTCGGCGCGCGCAGACACGATTCCTCCCGTCGATCTGTGGATTCGGCGCCGGCGATACGGATGCCCCAACCCCCGATGTGTGGATGCTGCGCGCGTGCACCCGACGACCGCAGGACCATCTGCGGACAACATGCGTGTCCGCAGATTGTCCTGTGGGCGCGCCCCCTTGTCCGCAGACTGCGTGCGCACAGGCCCAGGCAATCTGTCCGCACCTGACAGTACTGTCCACACTTGACGGTACAATCTACGGACGGCCTCCCAAAAAGTGTTGTCTGCAACGGACAGTACAATCTGTGGATTCGGTCTCTGTGCACGACCGCTGCTCGACAACTCGACGGTGCCCCGACCTCGGTGCCTAGTCCGGACACTGTCCGCACATGGCATTACAATCTGTGGATTGTTTCGTACACGAAAGGCCAAGCATAGCACCGCGCGACAATGGGAACACGAGGGAAGATGAGGAGGGAGGGCGAGAGAACGAGAAGGGAGGGATTCAAGACGTCTTCAAGAACTCCCCAGGAACCTCGAATCGATGTGGGGAAACACGACCGCATTTCCTACTTTTTTGGGGCCCTACTGAGACTCTCTCGGGGCCCTCTTGGGTCCCTCCTGGGTTTTTTCTTGGAGCCCAGCCGACAGCCGACGAGCGCGAGGTCGCGTATGAGCAGCATGTCGTGCATGCCGAAACTGGCGCGACGTCGGACTGGTGTCCACACCCTTCTTATTGCTAATCTCATTATCATTATCACCTCCACCTCTCTCCTCGTGTTTGTCCCATTCGTCGCGCCCAAAGGGGTCCAATACAGCCCAAGAGGGCTTCAAGGCGGCCTCGGGCATTTTTCAGACGCCCTCCTTCCCTTCTTTCACCATTATCCCTCATTGTTGCCCCTCCCCCCGGGGTCTTCCTACCTGGGGGATACCGCCCCGCAGTCAGAGGAGCCATGATGCCTTTCAGGGCGTAGATGATATTTGATATGACGGGTGACGCTGGTGTCCTTATGTTTGGCAATGTTTGAGTGCACGCACCATGGCAATGACATTGAGACTATGCCAATGCTATGAAATCCACTGCTATGCAATACCTATGCTATGCGATGCCCGATTGCTCCATTAAGGCCCCGACAACTACGTTCTGGATAATGCAATCGAAGTATCGGTATGTTGTTTTCTCTTGTCGCAGACTGCACGCTCAGGGCTGCAATCCGCAGATGCAGGCCACGATACCAACGCAACTCCTCACCTTTACGGGGTGTGTATATGTGTGTATACATATATATATATATATAAATATAAATATATGTGGTCCAGGGCTTGGGCCCCCCCCCAATGCTGATGCCATTCGGCCCCCCCTCCCCCCGCGCGACGGTCCCCCCCGCCCCCCCCTGTGGGCGTGGCGTGGTGCTGCGCTGCGGTGCCCCCCCCCCCCTCCCCCTGTGGATGTGGTGTGGTGCTGTGGTGGTTCAGAGGTGGGCGTGGCGTGGTGCTGCGCTGCGGTGCCCCCCTCCCCCCCCTGTGGATGTGGTGTGGTGCTGTGGTGGTTCAGAGGTCGTCGTCGTCGTCGTCGTCGTCGTCGTCGTCGTCCTCGTCGTCCTCGTCGTCGTCGTCGTCGTCGTCATCGTCGTCGTCGTCATCGTCGTCGTCGCCGTCGTCATCGTCGTCATCGTCGTCGTCCGCCGCCGCCGGCGTCGTCGCCGCCGCAGCCGTCGTCGTCGTCGTCGGTCGTCGTCGTCGTCGTCGTCGCCGTCGTCGTAGTCGTCGCCGTCGCCGTCGCCGTCGCCGTCGCCGTCGCGTCGTCGTCGCGTCGTCGCCGTCGCCGTCGCGTCGTCGTCGCGTCGCGTCGCGTCGTCGTCGTCGTCGTCGTCGTCGTCGTCGTCGTCGTCGTCGTCGTCGTCGTCTCTGGGACCATACCATCTGGGGGGGGGGGGCCCGATGAATCCTGGGACCATACCATGTGGGGGGGGGGGGGCCCGTGGGCCCGGAGCCCGGGACCATATATGATCCCGGGCTCCGGGCCCACGGCCCCCCCCCCTCCCCCCCCAGATGGTATGGTCCCAGGATTCCTCGGGCCCCCCCCCCCCCCCCAGATGGTATGGTCCCAGAGACGACGACGACGACGACGACGACGACGACGCGACGACTACGACGACGGCGACGACGACGACGACGGCGACTACCACGACGACGACGACGGCTGCGGCGGCGACGACGCCGGCGGCGGCGGCGGCGACGATGACGACGATGACGACGCGACGACGACGATGAGGACGACGACGACGACGACGACGACGACGAGGACGACGACGAGGACGACGAGGACGACGAGGACGACGAGGACGACGACGACGACGACGACGACGACCTCTGAACCACCACAGCACCACACCACATCCACAGGGGGGGGGAGGGGGGCACCGCAGCGCAGCACCACGCCACGCCCACCTCTGAACCACCACAGCACCACACCACATCCACAGGGGGGGGGGGGGGCACCGCAGCGCAGCACCACGCCACGCCCACAGGGGGGGGCGGGGGGGACCATCGCGCGGGGGGAGGGGGGGCCCAATGGCATCAGCATTGGGGGGGAGGGGGGGGGGCCCAAGCCCTGGACCATCTATCTCTGTCGGGGTACGGGGCCGGGGGCCTCTGGCCAGCTGCCTCGACTCGCCATGGGGGGACCCCCCCCGCCCCGGGGCCTCTCCAGAGCCGCTCCGGAGCGTTTCCCGAGCGGCTCTGGACGGACCTTGGTGATGTTTCTGCACCAGGAGTGGTTCC
Organism: Prorocentrum cordatum; assembly: GCA_963575745.1. Taxonomy (NCBI): domain Eukaryota; class Dinophyceae; order Prorocentrales; family Prorocentraceae; genus Prorocentrum; species Prorocentrum cordatum. The sequence continues at coordinate 145,239 of CAUYUJ010016427.1, read as the reverse complement.
CATCTTCGACCCATGTCGCCGAAGCACGTGGTAGAGGTTCGGGAGGCCTCCAACATGACTCCAGACGCTTCCAGGAGCACTCCCAAGAGAGCCCCGGGAGGCCAAAATTGATGGTTTCCCGACGGTTTTGGAAAGATTTGGGCCTTCTGTTTTTTTCGGTTGTACGACGCTCCAAGACGGCCCAGGAGGTCTCCAGGTCCGCCCCCAAGCAGCCCAGAGGCCCCAAAGACAAGCCCAAGGCGGCCCCGGAGAGCCCAAGGCTGGCCCAAGAAGCGCCCACAACAGCCCAAGAAGGCTCCAAAACAAGCCCAAGAAGGGCCAAAGAGAGGGACCGCGTACCGAACACCCAGGGCTCCCGCCTCAACAGTGACCCCAGAGGCCCCAGGCAGCTCCCAAGAGTCCCCCAACATGGCTCCAAACGCTTCCAAGAGCACTCCCACGAGGGCCCCAGCAGGCCAAAAATTTATGGTTATACCATAGTTTTGGAAGGGTTTTGGCCTTCCGATCTTTGCGGCTGTCCGACGCTCTTAGGCAGCCCAGGAGGCTTCCGAGACCGCCCCCAAACAGCTCCAGAAGCGCCCAAGGCCGCCCCGAGGCGGTCCAGGAGAGCCCAAGGCTGGCCCAAGAAGCGCCCAGGGCAGCCCACGAGTGCCCGAAAACAGGCCCGAGAGGTGTCCAAGAGACGGACCGCGTCTGGAAAACCCAGGGCTTCCGCCTCAAGACAGCCCCAGGAGGCCCCAGGTAATTCCCAAGAAGCTTCTTCAAACATGGCTCAAGACGCCTCCAGGAGCACCCCCAAGAGGGTCCCAACAGGCCAACATCGTTCATTGTACGTAGGACTTGGAGGATCTTGGCCTTCTTGTCTTTTCGGCTTTCCGACGCTCCACTAGGGCCCAGCGCGCCTCCAGGTCCGCTCCCAAACAGCCCTAGGCGGGCCCAGACAGCCCCAGGGAGCCCGCAAGACCGGCCCTACGCAACCCAAGAGTTCCTCGGCAGGATAGTCCGGGAGGGGGGAAGAGCGGGGGAGCCTCTGGCGCCCCATGCTCCGGGAACGCTCCTCCAGAACATGGCGTGCGAACATGAGCGGAGTGCACGCCGCCGTCGTCGTGGTAAGAATCGTCGCGGGCATCGCATTTGAGCGGTGACCTCAACTAGAACCTGAGCGCGCGCGAAGCGCGCGATGGCTCTAGTATATATATATATATATATATATATACACACAAGACTGCAGTGGCGCTTCGCGCCATGCACCTCGGTCCTTGAAGTTTGGTTTGCAGGCGGAATAGCAGGAAGATCAAGCCGACAATTTAGCGATAACTCCTTGTTGCCTTTTCCGGCATCGCCGCTATGATAATGATATTCGTTATCCTTCCTCCATGCTTCTTTTTCTTCATGTTCGCCATACCCTGCGCATTCTCCCTATCCTCCTCAGCTTTTTTTTGCGGTGGCTCCTCCTGGGAGAGCCTCTGGGGGCCTAAAAAAACAGTGTCTCAGGCTTTCTTAAGGCCTTTGGAGGCCTCCTGGGCGTATTCTGGGGGCCTCTGGGGGCTTCCTCGGGCCACCCTGCCTCCAACCACGGTCTCCCTGAACGACCGGGTCACGATTTGGAATGCTTCGGAGGGTGTCTTGGGGCCATCTTGGGCCGCCATGGGGCTCTCTGAGGGCCATCTTGGACCCGTGTTGTGCCGTTTTGGGGCTCTTTTGGATTGCCTGGAAGCCCTTTCGGATGGTTGTGGGGCGATTTGGGAGCCTCCCAGCTGGCTTCGGACGCCCAGAAGACCGCCGTCTTGGAGCGTCGGGAAGCCGAAAACAGGAGAACCCCCAATTCACCAAAAACTAACAGAAAATGTATGATTTGTGCCTCTTGGGAGTGCTCTTGGAGGCCTCTTTGGGGACGTCCTGGAGGCATCTTGGGCCATCTTGAGGTCACGTCGGTCACTCTTGGAGCGCTCTTGCGCTGTCATGGGGTCTCTGAGACGTCTCCGATGACCCCCCTGATCGCCCTAGGTGTGCTGGGAAGGCTTGGCAAAACGCCCTGCGAGGCCAGGGGGGCCGCTTCGAGGCTCGTCCGGAGGGTCCCAAAGCCCCCAGATCCCGGGAGTCCAGTTTTTTTTTGGGGGGGGGATGGGTTTTCCCCCCGCCCGGGCTTATAAAAAGATAGGAAGAGGAACATACACATATATATATATATACACACACATATAGATATATACATACATATGTGTTTTTGCGTGGACCTCCAGGCTTGTAGCGTTTCGTTTGTTATTGTCGTGTCCGACTCGCCTCGACGCTGACGTTGGCCGGCGCCGGGTCCACGGCTGGACGCGCTTGTTCGCGTCCGCGTGGGCGCTGTGCCCAGGGGAGGCCCAGTAAGCCAGGTTGGCACGCGAGCAGCATGTAGAGGGAGGGGGGGCGACGGTCGGAGACGGCGCGAGGTGTTCGGCTGCATTCCTGGGAGGTTAATCCGTCATCGTCCGTGGTCGAAGCGTTCTTGTTCTGAGCGGAGCACTGGGGTCGCGTCTCGTCCTTCCCGCATCCCTCTCTCCTCTCTCTTCTCTCATGCCTCTGACCTGGCTCTCTCCTGGATGCCAGCCCGCCTCGTGCCTCGCCGTCCTACGTGGCGTGGCCATCCCAGGAGGGCTGCGACCTGCGAATTCGTCGCCATTTTCGAGGGCTGCTGGGGGGGGGGACTGACGTCCTCCGCCGATTCAGATTCGACCGCGCCATCCCTGGGGGGCTGCGAACTGCGAATCCGTCGCCACTTTCGAAGGTTGCTGGGGGGGGGCAGCGCATTGACGTCCTACGCGGACTCAGATACGGCTGCGAACTGAGAAACCGTCGCCACGTTCGAGGGCTGCTGGAGGGCAGCACAGCGACGTCCTACGCGAACTCGGATTGGACCTCGCCATCCTTAGGGGGGCTGCGATTGTGAGATATTCGCCACTTTCGAGGGCTGCGTGTGAGGTCAGCACGGTCATTTCTCACGCAGACTCAGATTCAATTTTCACTGCTGGGGAGGGGCAGCATAGCGGCGCCCTTGGAACCAGATTAGGCCTCGTTATCCTGGGGGGGGCTGCGAACTGCGAGGCCTTCGCCACATTCGAGGCCTGCTGGGGGAGGGGGGGCAGCACAGTGACGCCACGCCGGGGACCCAGATTCGACCTCGCCATCCCGTGTGGGCTGCCATCCGCGAAACTGTCACCATTTTCGGGGGCTGCTGGGCCCAGGGTAGACCTCGCCATCTCTCGGGAGCTGCGACCTGCGACGCTATCTCCATTTTCGAGAGCTGCTACAGCGGCCAGCGGAGTGACGCCCCGCTGGGGACTCATATTAGACTTCGCCCATCCCTGAGGGGCGGGCGAGCTGGGCGTCGTTCGCATCATCAGCTCATCATTCAGGATGCCAGGGGAACATCTCTGCCCATCAGCGAACTACTTGAAACATCGTCTCGCCGTTCTTATCCCCCCCTCCCTCGTTGTACTCCTCTTCCTCCTTCGCAGTCTCCATGCAGCTGTCGCACAGACTTTTAGGCCCCCCTTCCGTCCTTGTCCTGCCCTCCTTCCCGCCCGCTTTCTCTCCGAGCCTAGGGCCTCGCTCCTCGTCCTTCTGTTACTGTCATGTGAGTCGTTCAACGCGCGCGCGCACCCCATGAAGCCTGCACATCAGACGGCGGTTCTTACAGTGCCATCATCCATGAAACATGTGGGCCACCTATTCTGGTCACTTGGTTATGCTGGGTTCGGGCCGTCACAGGGTGACTAACTGTTCCCACGTAGACCTCCAAGGAATTGCCTCCTAAGAGGTGGAGAGGGACGGAGGGAGGTGCACCCGCGGGAGCCAGGGAGAGAGCAGGTCTATTGCCACCCCCTCATCTTCCTCTTCGAGGATCTAGGGCGCTTGGCTGTAGTTGCTTACATGCGTTTCGGTAACCAGAGGCTTCCAGATGTCTCTGGAGACCACCCCATGGGGAACTCAAGGGAGTTCCAGAGACTTCGCGAGAGAGGGGGGATGAGGAGAAGTCGGATGAGATGCACGACGACGGCGAGTGTGGGTGTGCAGAGGAGAAGAAAGATCAGAGCAGGAAGGGAATGGGTAATCGCATGTGGAGGTGAAGGATGACAACGATGATAAGAGGGAAGATCCAGATTCTGAGTTTGCGGATGCGAGGGAGCAGAACGACGATGGTGATGAGGAACATGATCATGTGGTGGAGGATCAGCAGCAGGAGAAGGATGAGGAAGATGAGGGGAGTGATACGCAAGACAATGACATGCAAGACAATGATACTGTGTGAAGCTAATTAAATGCCCACAGAGGATGAGCTGGATGCTGGTGATGGGGAAGACGGAGAGATGAAGAGAACCCGGTAGTCGAGTAGTTGGAAGAGGATTTGGAGGGGAGGAAGATAGCTAGGGTGAGCAGCAGGACAATGAGGAGGGGCAGGAAGAAAAGGAGGAGGAGGACGACACAGGATGAGGGTGTAGGAGGTATGGTAAGGGAGGAGAGGAGGATGGGAGTCTGTAGCAAGATGGGATGGAGGAGGAGGAGGAGGATGGCGAGGGAGGAGGGGCAGGGACTAGGAGGAGGAGGAGGAGGAGGGGGGATACTGAGCAAACTGAATGAGCAGGAGGGGCATGGGGAAGAAGAACAACAGCAGGAGCAGGACCAGGAGGATGAGAAGGACCAGGAGGGGGAGGAAGAGATGGAGAATGATAGAGAGGAACTGGAGGTGGAGGAGTAGGAGGCTCTCGTCGAGCTTCGGCCGATGGCGCGGGCATGGCATCCCTTCCTCTCCCCCTGTACTCCTTGGGCAGCCGTTGCAACGAGGATGTCCCTTCCCACCTGTTGGAGAGACGTCACTTTTCACGTGCCTGGTTTCCACCCTTTTCCCCTCCCTCTTTCTCCTTGCCCCGTCCTTCTTGCTCTTCCCCCCTTCTCTTCCCTGAACTCATGCCTCCTCCTCCTCCTCCTCCTCCTCATTCTACCTCCTCGTCCCCGTCCTCCTCCTTCCTTCTTTCTCCCCCATCCGCCCCTCCTCCTTCCCCCATGCATTTCTCCTTCCTTCTTTCCTCCTCCTCCTCCCTCCTCCTCCTCCTCCTCCTCCCTCCTCCTCCTCTTCCTCCTCCCTCCTCCTCCCTCCTCCTCCTCCTCCTCCTCCTTCTCATCCTCCTCCTCCTCCCTCCTCCTCCTCTCCTCCTCCTTCTCCTCCTCCTCCTCCTCCTCTTCCTCCTCCCTCCTCCTCCTCCTCCCTCCTCCTCCTCCTCCTCCCCTCCTCCTCCTCCTCCTCCTTCTCCTCCTTTTCCTCCTCCCCCTCCTCCTCCCTCCTCCTCCTCCTTCTTCTCCTCCTCCTCCTCCTCCTCCTCCTCCTCTTCCTCCTCCCTCCTCCTCCTCCTCCTCCTCCTCCTCCTCCTCCTCTCTCCTCCTCTCTTCATCCTCCCTCCTCCTCCTCCTCCTCCTCCTCCTCCTCCTCCTCCTCCTCCTCCTCCTCCTCCTCCTCCTCCTCCTCCTCCTCTCACTCCTCCTCCCTCCTCCTCCTCCTCCTTCTCCTCACTCCTCCCTCCTCCCTCCTCTTCCCATCCTCCCCCCCGCCTCCCCCCCCAATCCTCCCTTTGGCACCGGGGTGAGCGAGGGTTGAACGGGCCTGAGCCCCCTCTGCAGCCGGCGCTGTCGCCAGCTTTCGCACGAGCACGACTAGCCCCCTGCGCAGGCGGGGCGGGGCGGCCGAGCAGGTCAGCGCCGACGGGCTCGGGTTCCTCAGCCTCCACGGCGTGCCGGAGCCGTGGAGAGCCGGGTTCCGCTCCGCGGCTCTGGAGCCCGCGGCGGGGGGGGGGGCTATCTCGGGGGGCGGCAAGAGGGGGGTGATAACTAGGGGTGGGGGGAAATCATGGCGGGGGCCATGAGATCTCCCCAGATGTCATGCTGCCTCTTCTTACTTCAATACGTCCCAGGCCCCCCGACTGGGCCGCGCACGTGCCGCCGGCCATGATTTGCGCCCCCCCCCCCCTCTTGGACGCCCCCCTCTTGGCCGCCCCCGAGGCCGAGGATCGGCCGCACGCAGAGAGTGACCCCTCGCCGCCTCGCCGGAGTGACCTTTCAGGGGCAGCGTCAGGGAGGGATAGGCTGAAGTCGGGCACGTCCCTCTACAGGGAGAACATTCAAACATAGTTTTCAAACATCGGGGACGATTTCCCGACGATTTTTGACGATTGAATGTTCTTCGAGTATTTTTCATTTTTCGCCCAAAATCGGCCTGTAGGGGGACGTGCCCGACCTAAGGATAGGCTCAAGTCTCGGGGTTTTCGCCCAACATCGGCCTGTAGGGGGACGTGCCCGACCTAAGGATAGGCTCAAGTCTCGGGGTTTTCGGTTTCCATGGTTTCTGACGTTGTCGTTGCTTTTCATTGGTCTTCCAGCCTCGGGGTTGCCTTCCAGCGGCTGCGCCTCGCCGAGGGCCTTGCGCGGTTGCCCAGATCGTCCTTTTAGGCCGCAGGAGGCGCGAGTTTTGACCCGAGAACGCCTGAGGGGTACGGGTACAGTCGGCCCAGAGTAGCAGGTCGACCCTGCCACATCAAGGGTGCCCTTGTGTCCTCTGTCTCGCGACCCATGCTTCCTACGTTCCTGTGACAGTGTGGCCCTCGGAAGGGTCTTGTGTCCTCTCGCGTGTCCTGTCCAATCGACGGCTTCGACGGGGCGCCCGCCTGTCCTGACTCCCGGTGCTGGTCGTCCGCTGCATCGTCGCAGGCGCGGGGCACGCCCACGGTCGCGGAGGGCCCCGCAGAAGGCGGGGGAGCAGGCCAGCGGGCCAAGGAGGAGGATTGTCTCGGATGTATCCTTAGTCAGCGGGTCGTGCACTCGCACCTCAGCCCCTAGGGGGGCGGGGTCTGGCCGATGCGGGTGTCCGCCGCCTCCTCCTCCTCCTCCTCCTCCTCCTCCTCCTTCTCCTCCTCCACATCCTCCTCCTCCACATCCTCCTCCTCCTCCTCCTCCTCCTCCTCCTCCTCCTCCTCCTCCTCCTCCTCCTCCTCCTCCTCATCCTCCTCCCCCTCCTCCTCCTCCTCCTCCTCCTCCTCCTCCTCCTCCTCTTCTCCTCCTCCTCCTCTCCTCCTCCTCCTCCCTCCCTCCTCCTCCTCCTCCTCCTCCTCCTCCTCCTCCTCCTCCTCCTCCTCCTCCTCCTCCTCCTCCTCCTCCTCCCTCCTCCTCCTCCCCTCCTCTCTCCCCCCCCCTGGGACTCCCCCCCCGGGACGTTCCCTTTCCGATCGGGAAAGGGGGAGTGGGTAATCAGTGCGAAATCTGCTGCCCGCAGCTCCGGCGCTGGGGTGCGCCGGGGAAGGCAGCTGCACGAGCTGATTCGCTCTCCCACCTTTACTATCCCTCCTTTCGCACCCGATTGCGTTCCCCCTCTCCTTGAGTGCGGGCCCGCTGTGGTTCTCCAGGCGCTGGCCGTGGTGCGACAGCAGCGGCTGGACGCGCTCGGGTCTAGGCCCCCCGCGCCCCCCCGCCGTGGCCGCGCATCAAGGGGCGCTCTTGCCTCGTGTCAGTCTGGTTGTGTAGTCAGGCGGGAGATCATCGGGCGGCTCCCTGCTCCTAGTCTTTCCCTCGTCCCTTTCGCTCCTCCTCCTCGTCCTCCACATGCTTCATCGCCTTCTCGCAGGCCGTGCACCTGGAAGAACGCGTCGGCAGACGTGAGGTTGCGCTGGCAACGGAGCGCTTAAAAACAAAGGCGTGTTAAAGTTTCGCGTGAGACTGGCGAAGAGGAGGGAGGGGGAAACAGCGATAACACAAAAGACTCAAGCCTGAAGGATCTTCAACGGTATTGGAACATGTCTGTGCACTTCAGACGTCCATTGCTGCTGGGGCCCTGCCAGAGTTGACCACGACGACGATGAGTTGTCTAACGTTTAGGTGTACAATAGTACTGACAGCGAGTTTTCCGCACTACGAAATCTTCCCACTTGCGGAGATGGTGCTACTTACTTGCTTGTCAAGTGGAATAGCAGAATAATGTGTCGCACGCTAGATTCAAATCCTCCACGCTGCCCGCTGTACAGATACGTGTATACATTCCCTTTTCTATATTTTTACAGTCTGGGGGGGTGAGACTCCCCCCCCCCGCCTGGTCCAGACCTTCCAGAATCCCTGGCTTCTGGGGCTCCGGGACGCCCCTGCCGAGGGTCCCACGAGACTTCTGTGCTTCCGTGAGTTCCTGCCAACTCGTGCAAACGAGCCGGCGGCAGCCCCAAGAGGGTCCAACATGGCCTCCTGATGGCCCAAGAGACCTTCCAAACGCCCCAAACAGCTCCAAGAGGAACCTCCAAGTGGGCCTCCAAATCCAAAATCTGTACGTTTCTTATAAGTGTTTGCATCATTGGGCATTTTCATTTTTTCGTGCTACAGACGCCCCGCGAAGCTCAGAGGCCCCAAACATCGCCCCAGGACAACCCATGACGGCCAAAGAAGGCTCCAAGACGTGCGAAAATGCCCCCCCGATCCCCGAAGAAGGCCACAAGACGGACCTTCAGACCGCCACCAGGCGCGAGCTCTTCTGCCCTAAAGGACCCACGAAATTGTCAACAGGCGCCCAAACGCCCCAAGCAGGGTTCACGAGGTCCCCAATAAGACCGAAAATAAACCAAAGGATGCTCCAAGTTATCTCCAAGTTATCTCCAAAACCAGCAACATTGTTTCCGCGACGACCCCGAGACGCCTCCCCACCCAAACACATCGAAGAGGCCGTTGACGTACGACCCCGCATTGGCGCCCTCGTCCAGCATTTCCACTAAATATGTCCGAATTCCAGTTTCGCGGCGTTCCCTCTAGGCACGTGGGTAGTAGGAGGAGGAGGAGGAGGAGGAGGAGGAGGAGGAGGAGGAGGAGGTGATTGGGCTTGCGCCGCAGATAAGGTGAGGCCTCGAGAAGGATGAGGAGGATGAGGAGGAGGATGAGGAGGAGGAGGGAGTAGGAGGATCGGGCAGTGCCAAGGGGGATCACCACTAGGGGCGGTTACCACTTCCTTCGTGGACCTCAAAACGAAGAAGGGGAAGAGGACATACTAGGGAAGGGTAACGAATGGCATTATTTTGATGACGATATCGGACAAGACAACGAGGAGTTATGGCCATGTTGCCCCTTCCTGCCCTTCCGCCGCGACTTCCGCCTGCATGCCATACTTCAATGACCAAGGTGCGTGGCGCGAAGCGCCAACGCAGTCTTGCATATATATATATATATACACATAAGTGGCACGTGTGTGCCCAGGCTCATACAAAAAACTGAAGGGGCGTTTGAAGCAGGAGTGAAATGCAACAGCAGGTCGCACTCGAGCGCAAGTGGGGTTGCCACACTTTGCGATGTGTGTACCAGGGCCCCCCAGGAAGCCTCAGGAGGCCCGACTTGGATACCAGAAGAGGCTCCAGGAGGCCCCAGGATTGTGAGTGTTGTGTGTGTGATGTGTGCTCTGTGTTGTGCGTGCTTGTTGTGCGTTGTAGGAGTTGTGTGTGTGTGTGTGCGTGTGTGTGCGTGCGTGCGTGCGTGCGCGTGCGTGTGCGTGTGCGTGTGCGTGTGCGTGTGCGTGTGCGTGTGCGTGTGCGTGTGCGTGTGCGTGTGCGTGTGCGTGTGCGTGTGCGTGCGCGTGTGCGTGTGTGTGTGTGTGTGTGTGTGTGTGTGTGTGTGCGTGTGTGTGTGTGTGTGTGTGTTATGTTTGTCTAGCGTGTGATGTGTTGGGTGTGATTTGTGTCTCTGTGTGTGCATGTGGTTTTGAGGCCCCAGGAGACCCCAGGCGGCCTCAGGAGGCCCCAGGAGACCCCAGGAGGCTTCAGGAGGCCCCCAGGAGGCTCCAGGAGGCCGCAGGAGGCCCCAGGAGGCCCCAGGAGGTTTCAGGAGACCCCCAGGAGGCTCCGAGGTGGGGTCTGGGGTACCAGAAGGTTCAGAAAGCCCCAGGAGGCCCCAGGAGGTTCCAGGAGGCCCCCAGGAGGCTCCGAGGCGGGGTCTGGGGTACCAGAGGTCGGGGCTCGATTTTGGGAGGATGTTTCAGACGAAACAGCCATTCTCTGAGAATCGGGGTCAACATTGTTGAAATGAACATGTGTTTTTGAAGGTTTTATGTTACAATGTTGAGATTCCGATGTGTTTTTGGACCCTGACGTCACGATCTGCGTGAGGGGTGCCACCGATTTTCAGAATTCCGAGGATGTCCGTAGCGAAACGGCCAGAAAAATCTCGAACGCCCCGCGTACACATTAATCGCCTCTGAGCTCTCTTCCCTCGGAGAGGTGCGTATGAGAATATGTATATATAGATAGTGGCCTTCGGCCCATCCCAACACCGTGCCTGGGTGTAGGTCAGAAGCCTCCTGGGGCCTCTTTGGCCTGACTGGGGCCTCTTGGGGACCTTCTGGAACTTCTTGGTGGCCTCTTGGGGGCATGCTGGCGGTCTCGGGTGTCATCTCGGGGCGAAGGGCTCGAAGCGTCGGATCTCTCTTGCGGCCGTCTTAGGCCGTCTTGGGGGCCTCTTTGGCGGTCTTGATCTTGGGGCACTATCGCAAACATGAATTGAGGGGGCGTGGATTAGCGACGGGTCCCGTTTCCATAGGAAATCGCGGATTTCCGCCGCCGAACGAGGCGGCGCCGGCCGCATTTTGGGGAGGGCCGCCTCCCCGATCCATGGATCTGGCGACCGCGCGCCAAATCCATGGGTCGCTAGATCCATGTTTGCGCGCCCCCGATTTGAGCGCCGGAAGCCCCAAAAAAGGCGAAAACACCAAGGTTCGCCAAGAATGCATGGAGCATCGATGGTCTTCGTTTTTCGGGGCCCTCTTTTCGGGCGGCCTGCGTAGTTCAATCGCTCAGGCTCAGCCTCTCCTCTGCCGCCCCGCTCCTCTTCGTCGCGGTCCGGGATCATGCCCATACGGTCGGACCGACGTATAAGATTGAGGTCCGTTCGGGGAGGGTGCCCTCGTGTTCTTCGAGTTTGTTGGGTGTTTTTTTTTCAGCCTAGGAAGGGGACCCTTGGATGTTCTGTTTGTTTTGGCCGACGGAGGATCTCATGTACGCGAGGGATGTTCTTCTGGCCTGCAGTCGGGGCATTGACCTAAGGAACCTTGAATAGGGAACGAGGCCCATGTTTCCCAAAAGTTAATATTCGATTGCCCATGGGAAACCTGAGGGAAACCTGAAGCAACTTGCATAACAATCAAGGAACACCGAGCCCCTCCCCAACGACAAGGGCTCCCTCTTCAGCGCCCCCGCTGTAGGTCCGACTGTGTCCACGGCCTCGAGGCCGCGACTCCTCGGTCGTTCCTTCGGCTCGAGTGCGTCATCTATCGTTCGTGATATGCGTTTTGTATTCGTTTTCCCTCCTTGTGCGCTTTCTCCCTCGGGGAACAAAGGGGCCTCGCTCCTGATCCATCGTCCCTCGGGTCAGGCCGATGACTGCGGGTCCGACTGTGTCCACGGCCCCCAGAGGCCGGGCACTCCTCGAGCCGCGCGGCCTGGCCTCGGAGACTCGTCCCTTTCGACTGGAGACGAGGGCGGGGGGGGGGGGGGGCAGTGGCTGGCGCGGGCGCCACCTGCGGTCGTGGCCCGCGTGCTGGCCGCTCGCCCTTTTGGAGGCCTGTCCACGCTGGCGCCTGGAGGGAAGAGGAAGAAGGGAAGGAGCTTCCTCGTCCTTCCAAGCGCGGGGCCCTTCAGAGGAGGAAAAGGTACCCATACCTCTACCCTCCTCTCGGTTTCCTTTTTTGGGGCCTCTTGGGCCTCCGGCGTCGCCACCGCTGGATTCACCTCGGAATCCCGGTCAGAAGGCACTCCAGGAGAGGTCCGGAAAGTAGCGGTATCGATACTTGTTTAAAAAAGCATCGGTACTTTTTAAAAGTTTCCCCTGTTCTATCCACCAAGGAAGGAGGGCAGAAGTCCTTCTGCCTTCCTTCAGGGAAGGAGGGCAGATCTCCGAGGCGGGGATTTTCCGCCACCTGGCCTGCTGTCGGGGCCTGTGTGCTACAGTCGAGGCGCTGAAGAAGGAACCCTTGTCGTTGGTTGGGGAGGGGCTCGGTGTTCCTTGATTGTTTTACAGCTTGCCTTGGGTTGTCCTTAGGTTTTCCATGGGAGATCGAAGTCAAACTTTTGGGAAAAGGGGGCCTCGTTCTTTATTTAGGGTTAGGTCAACTCCCCGACGGTAGACGCTCGCCCTCGGAGACCCGTCCACGCTGGCGCTTGGAAGGAAGGAAGGAAGGAAGGAAGGAAGGAGGGCAGAACCCCGAGGCGGGGATCTATCCACCGCCACCGCCCGGGGGAACGGTCTTCGGGGACCCTGGCAGGCGGTGGATGCAGACATATTCCGGCCTCCTGGGGCCCAAGTGTATCCATATCCACCGCCCGCTGGAGTCGCAGCGCGTCAGTTTTCCAGGCGGTGGATCTGGATATTTCCCCGCCTCTGAAGGAAGGACGCAGGACAGCTTAGCGTATCCATGGAACCGCGCCTGCGTAGGCAGACTGCGACATCATGGGTTCGGATGCAATCCCTGTGATGTTTAATGCAGCATCGGCACTTCTATGCCACCCCGCGATTGACACGTAGGCCAATTTCCCCGAAGACAGGCTAACGGCCGATTTCCGCTTAGACTGGCCAATTCCCGCGTGATCCCGCCAAGTACTTGGCTCGATCGGACTTGATGGCCACGTCACGTCGGGCTGAATGCCCCTGATCGTTCACGCCATGGGCATGTGACACGATCGTCGCCCCGTAACCACCACGCTGCCCACTCTCTCTCTCTCTCTCTCCTCTTCGTCCTCATCGTCCTTGCTCTTCGTCCTCACGTCCTGGCCGAGTCTCACGCTTTGAGGGGCAGGGCGAGCTGTTTCGCGGTGCCCGTTGCTGTGCGAGCTGCGGGAGGCTTTTCGAAGGCCGATGGCTGGTGGGAAGTCAAGGGAGGAAAACCTACGTGGGACCGGACAACTGGCATTTACTAAACGGCCCTGGGCGTTTACTAAACAGCCCTGCCCTGCTCGATTCCTTCTTGGGGTGCTTTTACTACACGGCCTCGCGTGTCGGCGTGGTCACTCTCGGGGAGGATTTCCTGCCCTCTGGGAAGAGACGTCGCGTGCCCTTCGCCCCTGGGCCACTGCCCGCCCCGAGCGAGGAGCGCGCCGTCCGGGTCGAGCAGCTGCTCGAGAAGTACAGCCCCGCGGGGGAGGGCGCCAGGACCTCGCCGCCGCTCTTGGGCGGCGGCCCCTCTCGCGGCCGGCGCCCCCTCGCCGCTCTCTCGCGCCGAGGTGGTCGCCCTCCTCCCGCGGGAGGTCCGCGGCCCCGGCCCCGTCCACTGTCGGAGGTGGGCAGACCTCCCACCCTGACGCGTCGATTCGCGAACTGGCCGTTCCCGGTTCGCGAGAGGGCGTCGCGGCCGTCGATTTTGCGGGTCCAGGTCCGTCAGTTTCGTTCCCAGGCCGTTTTCATTCAAGAGAGGTTTATTACAGCGAGGTTTGTCCACCGCCGAAATTGGCGCTCATCAAACTCACCACCCACCCAACCACCCCAACCCAGCCCGAAGGCCCCAATTTGTCCTCCATCCCCAGTGTGGGAGGGGGTCGGGGAACATGGACAGAAACACATGATTATGAAGCCCGTGCCCCCCCCCATTCCCGAAATCCGGGCGGGTCTTCGGCTTGGGTTGGGGTGGCTTGTAGGTAGTCACAGACAGTCCTGGGCGATTGCAAGGCAGCCCCACTCTGATCGATGCCTCCCCATGGGCGTGCTCACTGCAGGGCTCCTTCGATTACAGAGGTGCGTATCATGAGGATTTCACCCTGTGCAGTCAAGAGCGCCGCAATGGAGAACCATGTGCCCTCCATTCGTCTAATGTTTGGAGGGTTTAACGACGAATGTGCGCGCGTCGCTGTCCCACTATGGAAAAAACGAAAGCACATCCTCCGCCAGTCCAGGACGCTGATGGAGGCGTCACGATGAAAACAGCACCCAAGCGCAGTGAGAACACATCCGGCGAAGCGGCCGCTCCATCCCGACCGCCACGTCTCGGGTGTTGCTGGAAGTACCCCTGGCCAAAGGCACCCCCAGGATTCCCGGGGTGCCCCGGGCGGCCTCCAGGGCACCCCTCACGAGGCCCACAGGACCCCAGGGACTCCAAAATGGAGCGGGAAGCTGGGGGCACCCTGGGCCAGGGTTACTTCCAGCAGTACCCGAACGTCTGGCGGCGCGACAATCGCGGAGGAAGATCAAATTTCAAGGACGAGGGATGGCGGAGGAGGAGGAGAAGGAGGAGGAGGCGGAAGACGGCGGTGCCACCCTCATTTCTCTTCCCCCCTCTCCGATCGGCCGCCGCCGGGCGCGGGCTCTCGGCTGCGATCAGGCACCGCGGCGCCCGCGCGGGGTCAGGGGACGGTTCGAAGCGATGGGCAGCAGTGTGCAAATGAGGAGGAAGGCGAGGAGGAGGAGGAGGAGGAGGAGGAAGTCGAGGAGACCGAGGGGGGGATGACGAAGGATGGAGAGGGGAGAGGGGAGGGAGCGAAGTGCCGATGTCTATGACTCGCCCCATCCGTGTTTCTCCGCGCCCCCTTCCCCAGCGGCGCCGGCGCAATCCTGCTGGGGCCGCGGACCGGAGGCGCGGCGCTCGGCGCCCGACGCCCCCCCGTTCCTCCCCTCCTCCATCCTCACTCTTCCCTTCCTCCTCCCTCGTCCCTCCTACTCCTCCCTCCTCCCTCCTCCGCCCACCTCTCCTCCTCCTCAGCAATCCGTAGCCATTTTGGCTCAAGGCGCGCCGCTTGCCCCTGAGTTTGCTGTCTCACATTTCAGAAAGGCACATTGAGGCAGCGGGCCAAGACAGGCTCACGATCTTTCCAGACGCATGAGTCCGCAGATGTGCCGCAGGCTGCACAGGAGGAGGGTTTGTCTCTTCCTGGCCGCGGCAGCAGGCCTCGTGGTGGGCGCCCTGCCCGCTGGTGGGGGTGTGCCTGACTACGACGGGGGTTCCTCGGGTTGGGGCCGCGGCTGGGGCGGTCGTGGGCGCAACCATGCCAGCGAGGAGCGCTGGACCTGCGGTTTTGCGGACTGCAAGTGCAAGATAGACATTTGCTCCAGCACCCACTGCAAGCTCTGCAAACGTCCACGCGGTGCTCTTGATGAAGGTCATGTTGCCGCCCCAGGTCGGGTCTGGACTGCGCCGACGCCTGGTGGCGGCGGAGCGTCGGAACCCGACTATGACATCCCTTGATTAGAGCATCTGGTGGCTATTGGTGATAAGTACGGTGATTCGCAGGCGGTTGCTCATTGCAGAATTTTGTTGCGTCGGAAGCAGCAGGAGCTTCGTCCACCTATTGATAAGCCGCTCAACCGTCGAGCCCAAGAGGCTCAAGGGCGTGTGCAGCAGCTGGAGCGTCGGTTGGCGCGGGACATGGGAGAGTTGGACAAAGTTGAATGGTGGCTGGATGAAAAGAGGAAGGGGGTCAGAGATTTCAACAAGGAGTTCGATGAGGCAGATGCCACCCACAAGCAGCTGGTGGCGACTCTCAATGACCAGGTCAACAAGCCAGCGGGGCCGCCGACAGCAAATATCAACATCTGCGACGTGGTGGGTGGCAACTTGTCCTGTACCGACTTTGACGCCGGGGACTTGCTGCAGTTCTCCCATGATGAGTATGAGGTCGAGCCGTCCGACGTTGAGGCGATTGACGCAGGAAGTCCCAGCTCAGCAAGGCCTTGGGGGATATGGTCAAGCGTGCCCTTGGCGAGATCATCGAGGAAGGTTGACAGCATCAAGGCATCCCACTCGGCCCACGTCGAACAATTGCGGACAAATGGTAATAACGAGGGTGCTGCTGCTGATCCAGAGGCGTGCGTCGACGGCGGTGGCTCGGCAGGTCAGGCCCCCGCGGGGGGTTCGGCCGCCAGCTCGTCTGCAGGCTCAGGCGCGCCAGCAGGAGCTGGCCAAGACATCCGAGCCCGAGCCCGCGCTGCCCTGCGAAAGCTGGACGCGCAGCAGCAAGGAGGGAGCCCCCCTGCAGGTGACGGAGCAGCACGGAGCGACTCCTGAGCGTGTATGGGGGGCAATCAGTTGCGCGGGGGCTTTCGCCCACTTTCAATGCAGTGCCTAGTTGTTGCCGCCTTCCCTTCGATTTCTTTCAGCATCAGTCGGAGAGCGCCCTCGGGTCCCAGGCCAGTCCCAAAACTCTTGAGCTCAAACTCAGCATTGTAAATGCTTTGGGGTGGGGGTCAGCGAAGACATGGATTTTGCGCACTTCTGCAGGCGTAAGTTTTACTCAAGAGCATTCGTTGATCTCCGACGATGCTATAGCTGCGGCCTCGGCGTGGGCTCGGCGAAATGGATGGCATTCTCGTCTAGGTCGTGCTTTGACGGGTCCCACTGGCGGTCCTTCGGGCGGCGTTGGGGCCCTGGCCCGTGAGTTCCTGGGGTGTCACGACCCTAGGGGTGGTTTTGAGTTGGTCCCAGGACACGTTGTGCTGGTCTGGGTCCAGGCCCCAGGTTCTTTCGAATTGCTGGCGTCGTCTGTGTAGTTAGCTGGTCCGGAAGGGCTCTCAGAAGCTAACTTAGGTACCCTTGCTCGGCTGGGTGCTGCACTGAGTCATGAGGCGCACTCCTTCGTCGTCGGAGGAGACTTCGACATGGGGCCGCAGGAGTTAGCTGAGTGCGACTTCGCGGCTGGCACCCAGTCGAGGCTGATTTTTTCAGAGGCGCAGGAGACCTGCACCAACAATTCCGTTGAGGGCGTCAGGCTACTCGACTTCTTCGTGGGCAGCTCAGGTCTGGCGGCCGGCGCGAAACCGCACAGGCTCGTGGCATTGCAGTTCGCCAGCAGTTGGCGGCTCTGCAATGTCTCGTCTTTGCCCCCCCCCTCCCCCCATTCCCATCCCTGCTGCGATGGGTCCTGATCCTTGCCCCCCCTCCTGAACGAGCCTTCTGGATTGCGCGGGCCATGGCATGAGCTTAATTCGCGAGCGCCGGGGTCGCCGGCCCATCCAGAAGCACGTGGACCTTTTGCATAGGCTTTGGGTTGACACGTCGGAGGCTGAGTTGGCGGCCTCGCGCCAAGTCACTCTGCCCATCATGGGGGGCAGGGGGGAAGCCAAAACGTGCGCGGCGCTCCATCCTGGCTCGTGACAGGACGAGGAACGTCCGTCAACCAGAGCTGTTTTCTGCGAGGTGGCTGGAAGGCACGTTCCGCTTCTTTTTTTCGTATCTTAGGAGTGGCCAGTTGACGCAGGTCGGCTTGATCGCCCAGTCGCTGCTGGCGCTTCCGATCCCAGGTGGAGCAGCACGTTCGGGCCTTCCAGGACTCCCCACCTATCTCTGAAGACATTGATGGATATCTCCCGGATGGGGCTAATCGGGGGCGGGGGTACTTCGACGAGCAGATGGGGGCTGACTCGATGCACGGGGTCTCTGAGATTCTTGGGTCGTACTCGAGTAGTTCCCAGGCTGAAGCTGCCAAGTCTTGGAGTTCTTGTCTGTTAGACGGCATCGACGGAGGTGGGAAACAATGGCTCATTGGCGCACGAGAGCTCCGAAGGCGTGGACCCCCTTTCCACCGCCCCCTCCTCCTCAGGCCAGGTTCTTTCGGGCCGCGAGAGCCTTCTGTCCACCGAGATCGCTAGGTACTCGGGTCTGTGGCAGGCAACTCACGAGCTTCTAGACGATGGGGGTGATCTCCCACATTGCCCACCCCCTGCGGTTTTAGGGCCAGTTGCGATTAGGGCGATTTCCAGCCCCCACGTGGTCGGGGCGGCGACGAGCATTGACGGGCTTCACATGAGGCACTATGCTAGCCCTAGCGATTCGTCTCTCAACGTTCTCATGTCTATCATGTGCATCATGGAATCAACGTCTTTGCTCCCGCCCCGGATCCGCACTGCGCTCATCAGCCTTCTCGAGCAGGAGAAGGGCGGCTGGAGGCCCATCGGCTTGTTTTCATCCGTCTATCTGCTGCGGGGCCGTCTTCGTCGACCGCATGCGGTTCGATGGGGAGACCAGCAGGGCCGAGGATATCATTCTGCAGGGCCTTCAGCAGGCGCCGCTGACGTTGCGTGGCGTCAAGCGGCCCGCGCAGAGCGCGCGGTTGGCCTCGGCCGGGAGGCGGCGTCTCTCCTGTGGGGTCTTTACAAGCTCCATGAGGGATTAGATATGATAAGTTGCGGGCTAGATCTCGCCAGTTGGAGCCCCCCCCCCCCCCCGCAGATCGCATCCTCGTGTACTCAGGCCTACAGAGGGCCTCGGTTCCTTTCATTTTCTAGCATGGTCGTGGGGCCTGGATTCGCTAAGCGTGGGGCGTGGGGTCATCGCAGGGTGTTCTATGGCCACGAGTTTCGTTCGTGTTTATAGAATGTCGCCGTCCGCCTCCCGTTGCCTCGACGTCTACGTCAATGGCTGCGGCCTAAGCATGGCAGCCAACCGTTCCTGCGTTCTGGATGTCGTTGTCGATGCTGCCCGTGACCTCCACGGCGTGATCGCGGACGACGCGCGGTGCGCGATCTCCTCTCAGGAGGCTGCGATTGCGGCCTCTTCCCAAGATGCAGGCAACACGATGCGCAAGTTACCTGGTGGAGGACCCGGACGATTGGAGCCTCGAATGGCTAGCGACTTGGGGGGTGGATTGCACGGCGGGCACGAGCAGAAGGATCCAGAGGAAATGCAGATGGGAGATGAAAGGGTGGAGGGTTATTCCCAAGTTTTCGCCCAGGCAGGTCAATCTCAAGAGGCGCTGCCAGGGCCAGGACGCGGATTCGGATGCTCGGGGGACACTCTCGGAACAGATTCGTGTCAGGACCTTTGGCAGGTTCCACCTTTGGCCTAGAGGTGCATGGCGCCTTCGACAACGAACTTCGTTCTTTCCGCCAGGCCACGGGCGCGGCTTTGAAGCCTTCCTCTGGGCAACGGTCCCTTTCACGCCTGCTGCGCCCCGAGTCTGATCCAATTTGTTTCGCGGCCGCGGCGCCGATCCTCCGGCGCGGCAGAAAGGTCACTGCGAATCAAATTCGTCTTTTCAGGTACCCCCTCACTTTCCTGGGACTTGGAGATTATTGGGAGGCTGTTTTTTTTGGGGGGGCTCGGTCGAACCAACGTGGGAAAAAGTGAAGGGCCCCCTTGGGGCTACGCGGTTTTCCCTCAAGCGCATGGGGTGGCCCATGAAAGATTGGCATTCGCTCGCGATTTCGGAAGGGAGATTTGTTCGACGGTCTTTGGTCCTGGGGTCGTGAAAAAGCTGCGGCATGAGGGGTGCGGAGACAAGTTGAGAGAAGCGGGCATTCCCCCATAGCGCGCGGCTCGATCAGGAATCTGGCTCGCGGGGGACTCTGGGCCAAAGATCGCGCGGGTTCCCTTGGATATCACCGAGTGTGGTGTGTGAGCTCTGCCAGGCCTGCGATGACTCGCCCATCCATGGGCGTTGGCGATGCGAACAGTGCGCTGAAGAGCGCGGCCGCATTGTTCCTGGGAAAGTCGGCTCTTTTTTGGCTAACGCCGATCTGTCCGACCCCATGCAGATGCTCCTTTGGTCTCGGCGCATCTTTCAGCATCAAGGAGATGCTTGGCCCAGGCCTGTCTGTAGTGGGGGTGTCGAAGTCACTTGGCGCAATGATGACCAGGCTCCGACTGCCATCCACGGTCATCTGTTCCTGGACGGGTCTGCGCACAGGCGCGTTATTCGGGGGATCTCTCGGGCTGGTTGGGGGTTTCAAGCCCAGGGCGCCATCTGCAATGGGACTTGCACTGCTTGGGGCCCTGTCCTGGCCCCTTTATCCCCAGTCGTCGCAGGCTGGCGAATATGCAGCGCACTCGGCCAGCGGCCTCTCCATAGACGGCCCAAGTGAAGGATGCTCTGGCGGCGCCAATGTTGTGAAGGCGTGTGCGGCCCCGATTTCCACGCAGTTGCCCCATCGTCGGCCGCGTGCGGGGATGGCGCTTAATGGTAGGAATCGTTTTTGGCAGTCAGTAGAGAAGGTCAAGGCCCGTCAGGTTGAACATGGCCAGGTGTCGGCAGAGCACATGTTCCGCCCGCGCGGGAATGTTGAGGCTGATAGGGCAGCGAAGGGAGGTGTTGCCTTGCATCCCAGGCCATCCCCAGCTAAGGCTCAAGCCTTGGATGATCCGTTTGCGATCAGCAAGATTGCGCCGCCTGGCTGGAGCCCCCCCCACTCTGGCCCAGGCTTGATATTGCCGATTGCGAATGCGCCCCCCCGCCCCCCACCAACCCCGAGACCTGCAGAGGGTGCGGGGCGTCTGCCTCAATGGGCCTGGTTCCGGGAGGTTTGGAGATGCGAGCGGCGCCGGCGATTCCGAGGGTCCTTGGCGAAACCTTCGGAAGAAGGCTGCGCTGGCCAGCCTCCTACAGATCTGGCGGGTATTCCGCGGTAGGGTCATGCTTTGCCTTCCTTGGGCTGCTCGGGCGGCGGCAGCCTCGTTGTCTGCATCTGCTGTAAATCGCATGCGCACTACTCTTGGGCAGTTTCGCAATCTGCTGGCACCCTGCTGCCCTCTGGACAAGAGCTCGGGAGGATGCAGGAAGGTGCTGCGCCGTTGGATGCGCATTCAGCGAGGCCTGCACCCGAAACTCAATGATCTCACTGTCGACCTTCTCCCCCCCTTGGGGGGCGGCGGATCTTTTGGACAAAGAGAGGGATTCGCCGCTAGAGCTCCCATGCCGCATCGCGCGCCGCTAGCCGCGCGACGGGGCACGGGGGGGGGGGGGGCGACAGCTGGACGCCCGCGGGTCTTCCTGGCGCGGCCTGGACGGCCAGTCCTCGCACCCCGCGTCCTCGGATCTGTCCGACGACGCCGGCGAGGGGCTGGAGCGGGGGGGGGGCTCGTCTGACTCGGACTGAAGACGCTCGCGAGTGTAATGCTTTTTATGTGTAGGAGCACCCCATCGGGTGCATTGTGCAATTGTCTCGCGGTCTCTGGACCTGCGCGGTGGGTTCGATCTGGGCCCCTGCGGCCGTCCTTCTCACTGCTGCATGCGTGTCCACTCTCCCCTGGTTGCGCGGCCCTGGGGCGCTGGAGGTAATTTCCCCCCTGCAGTGACCGCTGCACAGGGGGCCGCTCCTTTTTCGCTTGGTGGCGATTGCGTGGCGCGCGCGGCGGGTTCGATGCAGGGCCCCTTGAGGCCGTCCTTTTCATTGCTGCGCGATACCAGCGCTCCCCGATTGCATGGCCGCGGGGCGCTGGAGCCCCCCCCCCCGCGGTGACGGCTGCTCCGGGGGGCCGCTCAGGGTGCACTTGGACGCGGTAGCTAGACGCTCGCAGCGGGTTCGATATGGGTGGCCGTCCTTTGCATTGCTGCGCGTTGACAGTGTCCCCCTGTTTGCACGGCCGTGGGGCGCTGGATGTAATTCTCCCTCTGCGGCGACAGTTGCACAGGGGGGCCGCTTTTCTGCCGCGGGCGTCGGGGCACGGGGGTGGTTTTGGTTTTGGCAGCCAGTCCTCCTCGACCGTTGCCCCGCCCCCCCTCCTTCCCAACAGCTGCGCTCGCCTTGCATAGCTGACGGATGCCCTGTTGGGGGTGTCTGAGCCGAGGGCCGAACCGTGAGGAGAGGGGGCCATAGCGGGCGTTCCGACAGGAATTCGCGAAGCCCCCTCCCCAAAGCGGCGCTCGCCGAGGCGAGGTCACCCTTTTGCTCTGCCTGTCTGCTGCGACAGGCGTGGGCGAGGCTTGGCAACGCCCTAGCCCTGGCCCGCCCTCTTGGGCGAGAAGAGCCTCGCCCAGGGGCCCGTCGTGCGGTTGGCGCAATGGCGCTGACTGCTCGAGCAAGGTGGTGGAGGGAGCCATCTGGAGTGCGAGTGTCAAAACAACCCCCCCGCAGCAATCATCACATGCCACGCGCGCACGCGCATGCCGACGTTCAGCAGCAGCCTTCCTCCTCCTCGCTCTCCCCCCTCCTCTCTCCTCCTCCCCTCCTCCCTCCTCCTCCCTCCTCCTCTCATGCATCCCCCTCCACTTGGACCTTCTCAGAATGGAACGACGCGCGCCCGATGAACAGGGCATTTGCGCAAGGATGAACCACGCGATTTGAAAGTTGCATGCGCGTTTTGCCGCTCGGCTTCTGCCTTTCCTCGCCTCGAGGACAGGGACTCGAGGGCAGGGTTGTTTGGGCAGCGTTCGTGTTTTTTTGTGCAGGGGGGGGGGTCGGGCCACGATGTTGCCGTTCCTCCTCCCGCGTTTCATTTGTTTTTCCTTGTTTGTTTTTCCTTGTGATGTGCACTCTCTAAATATGTTGTTTCGTAGTGCGCCCCACCTATGCATGCACATCTGCGTGTGTATCTTTACACGTGTCATATACATGTAATGGGGGACCTGGCCCAGGGGCCCTGGGGCCACGACCAGTGCAACAAACGTGGGGCCCGGGGGCCGGGCCCGCCTTTGGAGGTCTCGAAACGCGGCCAGGAGAGCGGTCCCCCCAAGGGGCCCTCAAGAGGCTTCCAAGGGGCCCCACGAGGCACCCAGGAAGTTCCCAGGAGACCCCCAAGAGGCCCAAAGCGGGCCTCTGAGAGAATTCCCAAAAAGTGCGAGAGGCCTCTGGTTCACAACCCAGGCCCGTTCCTGGGGTACCGCCTGATCGGCACAGGTTTGGCTTCTATGTGTATGCATGTGCATGTACGTACGTACGCATGTACGCATGCATGCACGTGTGTATGTACGTGTTCGCTTATGTGCGCATGCACGACGAAACAGAAATCATTTGGCCTGGCGAAGGGCCCAACCTTCTGCAGCTGCGTGTGGCGCAGGGCGCGGCTCTGGATTGGAGGCCGCTGCAGAGCTAGCGCGCGAAGGCACGCTGCGCTCCTTGTGGGGCGCGATCCGCATGAGGGGGGTGGGCCCTGCGCGAGTGCGCCCACTGAGGCCGTAGGTGAAGCTCCTTGTGGAGCCCGATGTGGAAGACAGCATCTATTCGTAATTTGCCGAAGTATGCGGAGGGACGCCATGCGGCCCCTCCTGTTGGAGCCGTCGGTTGGGCTCGCTATGGAGCGCGATCCGTGTGAGGGGTGTGCCGAAATGGGCGTGGCTGCCATGTGAACCTTCTCTCTGGGGCCGTAGGTGCAGCTCCCTCTGGGCCCCGATCCATGTCAGGGGTGTGCCGCTAGGGGTGGGGCGGATGCGAACCTTGACTCTGGGGCTGTCGTGGAAGCTCCCAGCGGGACACGATCCGCTTGAGGGGTGAGTCGGCACATGCGGGGGGGCGCTAGGCGAATCCTTCCAGGGGTGCCGTACGTGGACCTCTCGGTGGGGCACGTTCCGTGTGAAGGGTGTGGCGACATGGGGGGGGGGCGCCTAGCGACGTGTGACTCTGACACCGTGAGTGGAGCTCCCAGAGGGGTACGATCAGTGAGAGGGGCGTCCCGCAATTGGCCGGTTGACGCTGTGTGAACTTGGCGTTTGTCCTGGGGCCGTAGGTTGCGCTCCCTGGGGGGCACGATCCGTGTGAAGGGTATGCCGAAATGGGCTGGTGGACGCTATGCGATCCCGCCTGCCTCCTTTGCCTTCCTCCGTTCATCCTGCCTCCAACCGCCCCTGCCTGAGTCGTTTCTCATCCTTCCTTCCGCATGTATCCTCACTTCTCGTCCTGTGAAAGATCTTCGGCACCGCCTGTATTCTGAGCCCTCCGGCCGCCTGAGGCCCCGCCCGCCCGCGCCCTGTCTCCCCAATTAGGGCTACCCGCGTCCCGTTTAGCTCTTGACCGGAAGGGGCCCGCTCCCGACCCGCAGACCAAAAAATCCTCGCTTCTCCCTCCTCCCTCTTCCCTACTCATTCCTCTGTCCTCCCTGCCTGTGTTTGCGCGTGAGAGCCGATGGCACTCGCGGCCCCCAGCTTGGGCTCCCCGGGATCTCTCTTTCGGTCTCCCGTCCTTGGGATCTCTGAGTTCTCGGGGGTCCTGGGGCTCGGCAGGGTCCTGGTCTTGGGGAGGCGGACGCATCATCACTCACTGGTGGTCGTGACATTGGGAGCGCGGGCACAGCGGAACTGTCCGTGGATCGCAGCCCGGGGAGCACAGACGCAGCGTAATTTACGAGGGATCGCGTGGCCCTGGACATCTCGATGAATAGCGGGGCGCGGAGATCCTGGGAGGTTTGAGAAGATCCGCGGCGCGTCGTTTGGCGCGTCTTCGGCGCGTTCCGTGCCGCGTCCCGTGGCAGGTTCCCTGACGCGTCACCTGGCAAGTCCCCTGGCGCGTCGCCTGGCACGTTCCCTGGCACGTTCCGTGGCGCGTCCTGTGGAGCGTCCCCCTGGCACCTCGCGCGGCGCGTCCCCTGGCACGTTCACTGGCACGTTCCGTGGCGCATCCTCTTGGCACGTCCCGCGGTGCGTCCCCATGGTACGTCCTCTGGTACGTCCTCTGGCGCGTCCCTTGGGACGTCCCGCGGCGCGTCCCGCTGGCATGTCCCGCGGCGCGTCCCGTGGCATGTTCAGATGCGCGTCCCATGGCACGTCACTGTGCGGCACGTCACAGCGCAGCACAACACAGCCCCTGGCACGGTATCATGACCATCGATATATTCAGCATTGCCACTGCCCATCGCCCAATTGAGGTCCTTAGAAACGTTTCCATGCCTTGCAAGTCTAAATCCCTTTCCGGCTTCGTGGATCGATCATGTTTTTGTCAAGCGAGCATTGGTGTACCTCCAAAGGTACCAGCTTCGCGCTGAAATGCCGCATGTGCAAACAGATCGATGAAACACGACAGAGCAGTAGGAAATGACGTCCGCCCCCCACGCTCCCCCCCACCCTGAGCTGGTCCCCCCCCCCGAGCCGGCCCCCCCCCCCCTGAGCCGAGGGGCAGTCGTCCGGGATTGCGTTTCCCATAATTAAACAAAATTATGGGAAGCGCGATTGTGGCTCATCGAGCGCTGTTTTTTTGAAGGAAACTCACGTTTCCCATCATTCGCAGGGCAGCCGGCCGAGGCCCCCCCCCGCCGCTCCCGCCCCGCTCCCCCGCCTGCCGGCCGAGGCGGCGCGTGAGAGCCTCCCGGCGCCCGCGCGGCCGCAGGCGGCGGGGCCTCGCCGCGCCGCGGGGGCCCAGGAGTTTCGTCGGGCCTCTCCCCCTGCAGGAGGACTCGCCAAGCAGAGTCAGCAAATGCTCGGGGGACGATTTCTTCCCCAACTTTTGAAATCTGCTCGGGGTATGTGTGTCTTATCTTTCGTCCAAGATCCGCCTGTAGGAGGACACGCCCGACCTAACCCAAGAGTCCCGTGGGCCCGGCGCCCTTCGCCAGGCGGGCGCTCCCCGGACGTGGGCCCTCCCGGGGCCCAGCTCCAGGCCTCCGACAGCCGAAAAAATGACCAAGGAAGTCATCACTCCAGACACCTGGGCCAGCTTCCCGGAAATTTCTCAAGACAAGCCTGGCCGAGTTATTGTGTCAACGCTGGAGGGGCGAACGCGCTCAAGAGACTGAGCCAGGTTTCGGGCAAGTTGGCTAAGAAACGCTGGCCCGCCCAGCTTTCCGAGAGAAGGTTTTTTAAGCAAATGCTCGACTGTAGATGGGGTCGGAGTAGATAGGCTAGGTCGGAGGATCGCGCCGCATCACCGATGCGTCGACGATGCGACTCGATGTGGAGACCTTGTTTCCCCACGCCGACGTCGCCGATGCATCGCCGACGTCGCCGATGCATCGGCGATGCATCGTACGGCGCGATCCTTCGACCCCATATACTCGGACCACATCTAGGAGGCCTCTACCAGCACAGGGGGCACCAGGTGTCCGACGACCTTTTCGCTTCAGCCCCACTTTGCACCCCGCCCCCCCTCGGCATGTCCATAGAAGAGGCGGCTCCTTTTCCACACAATCGCCGCCCACATCGAGACAGACTGGAGGTACAGGTTGCTGGATGCACGCGAGAGACAAAAGTACAGTGTTTAAGAGTCGTCGACCGGCACTGCCAGCTTCTCTTTTTTGGGGCTTCATGGCAGAGTCCGGCGTGGCTGCTCATTTGTTCACTTTGTCGCGAGGCAGCGTTTCTGTCATGAGACTTGCATGGTAGGCACAGGAATCTCCAAGCCCACGACGTGGACAGTTGGGGATTTGTCCTATTATTCGCCCCGTCCTCGTTTTCTTCATCCACCCCATGGCCATCCCCTCTTCTTTCATCATCCGCCTTCTGTTGCTCCCCTTCCTCTTCGCCTTTGCGTCCTTCCTCCTCCCTCGTCCCTCCTGCCTCTGCTCCCCCTCATCGTCCTCGCCCCGGCTGCACGGGTCGATCTAGCTCGAGCTGCCGCCGACGATTCGGTGCGACGCCGCGCGCCGAGCTGACCGACCGAGGAGTGCGGACAGCGCCGTTCGTGATGCGAGGCCGCTGGGAGGGCTCGGCGCACCTAGCCCGCCCTCGCAGCAACGGTCGACCTTACGTCGGGCCTGTCCCTCTACCTCCTCCCCCTCCTCCTCGTCCTCCTCCTCCTCCGCCTCCTCCGTCTCCTCCTCCTCCTCCTCCTCCTCCTCCTCCTCCTCCTCCTCCTCCTCCTCCTCCTCCTCCGCCTCCGCCTCCGCCGCCTCCTCCTCCTCTTCCTCCTCCTCCTCCTCCTCCTCCTCCTCCTCCTCCTCCTCCCTCCTCCTCGGGTCGCCCACGGCCCCGGGGGAACCCGTGCATGGGCCACTCCTGCGTGTCGCCGAGCATAGGTGCAGCAGTGCCGCTGCTGTCGTCCTGCGGCTTTGCCCCCTCCGCGCTCGCCGCCCCGCGCCCGAGCGCCACCGTCGATGCCCGCTGGCCCGAGAGCCACGCGCACCGGCCGCCCCGCGCCGCGCAGCCTCGGGCTCTTTCGCCCCCGCCCTCTGCCCGCGGCGAGGCGGGCGGGGGGGGGGGGGGCAGCGGGCTAAAGTCGGGCCGGACGAAGTATTGAACAAAAGCAAGACGGAGGTTTTTCCCGATTTTCGGCTTCTGGCGGCCCTCGCCGGGCCCCAGGACCGTCAAAAAACGACTCAGGATGAAAAGCCGGTCCTGATGAATGGGTCGAGACTTCCGGGGACCCCGTATTGAAAAACTCACGACATCGGATCTCTGGGAAGGGGGGGATCGGGAAGGGGGGGGGTACGAAATTTGCTGCATGCAGCTGGTTTCGGCCTCACCGAGGGGCCCATTCCTCGATACATGGCCGCCCCCGGCGCCGGGAGGCGCGGAGAAAATCAGCTACGTGAGCTGATTCTCAACACCCCCCTTTGCTATCCCCCCTTTCGCCGGACCCGATAAAGGGCTGGCCTGGGCGCGAAGGAGGGCTGGGAGGGCAGGGGGGCAGCAGGAGCAGCATTCGGTGGGGCGTGTCCCTCTGCAGGAGGAATGTGCAGACATAGTCAATGCATAGTCTGGGGACGATGCTTCTAGCATTTTTGATTCTTTTGGAGTGCTTTTGGGGTACTTTCTGTATTTTTCGTCCAAAATCCGCCTGTAGGAGGACATGCCCGACCTCAGTCAGAGTAGCAGTTGTGCGTGCCAGGGTGCGTCGCCTGCAGCCGCTCGATCCAGCTGGCTGCCGCAGAGGATTGGCTCGCGTGCGCGGCAGTGCTCGCATGGCGCGCCTCTGATACGGGAGCAGGCGGTCCATGTCGCATGTGGGAACCCGCCATGTCGATCTTGGCGGGATTGCCGTGGCCTTTGCGAGTCCACCTGGTACACTCTGCAGGCAAATGGCGGGCTGGGAGGGCTGGGAGGGAGGGGGGTCGAAGGTGAGACAATTTCACAGGCATACTTCCAGAGTCCGCGCGGATTTCCTGAATCGGACCCCCGCGGGACACCCCCAGCGCCGCCCCAGATATGAGGTCTTCTGCCCATTTTGCCATTCGAGGGGCGTTTCAGGTCCATGGTCCGTCAATCAAATTCTTCGCGCTTCGGGTATCCCCAGCAGCCCGTTCAGAAACCCTGCCCATGAGAACTGATGCGAAAAGGGACGAGGCGCATACAGTGAAACAGAGCGGGCAACCAGGATGAACAGAGAGATCTCTGGGAGCAAGGGGGTGGCCTTGGAGGGCATCTTCGGGCCATTTCTGGGGCCCGTGTGGGGGCGAGGGGAGGAGGAGGAAGAGGAGGAGGAGGAGGAGGAGGAGGAGGAAAAGGAGGAGGAGGAGGAGGAGGAGGAGGAGGCGGAGGCGGAGGCGGAGGCGGCGGAGGAGGAGGAGGAGGAGGCGGAGGCGGCGGAGGAGGAGGAGGAGGAGGAGGAGGCAAACCGCCTTTTGGGGCCCTCGTGGGACGCTCCAAGGGCGCTCTTGGGCCGCCCTCTCGTGGCCATCCTCGGAGCCCTGTGAGGCCTCTTGGGGCCATCTTGTAGGCCACCGATGAGAAACGGGGAGGGGTCTTTATCCAGGTCCCCCCTCTGGGGCCCTTAGAAGTCGCCTCTTGGGGCGCTCTTGGGGCCGTCTGGGCGGCCTGTTGGGCCCCTCTTGGGACTCTTGTGCCACCTTGGGGCCATCTGGAGGCCTCACAGGCGCATCGGCAGCGATAAGGCGAGAAGGCTACCCACACTGATTTTCCATAGGTTTTGTCTGATTTGGGCAGCTTGGGGGGGGGCCCGAGGGGGCTCAGTGCATTCGGATCAGTCTTGTGGCCCTCGTCGGGCCTCTTGGAGATGTGTCGGAAGCTAGTTTCAACCATCTTCGGCTATCTTGAGCCGCCTTGGGGGTCATCTTGGAGCATCGGAGGCCCTCGTGGGGCCATCTTGGGCGACAAAGGACCCCCTGCCACATCGCGCTCCCCCAGAAAAACCTCAGAGAGGGGAGAGTGAGGGCACCCCTCCCCGAGAGGGAAGAGGGCCTGGGAAGATGAAGGGAAGGTGTCGTTAGACCACCTGCGCCCCAAGAGCTGATGGGATTGACCAGCACGGGACCAGGGGCCGGATTTCTGGGCACTGGTTTTGAGCGGATATGCTGGACCAAGGCCGCACAATCAGCAGGCGAGTAACTGCTCCCTGCGGGCTGGCCAAGTGTTGGCTTCACCCGAGCAGCCTGGGCTCAGCATGATGAAGTTACCGAGCCCCGAAGCTGTGATTGCACAGTTGGTTATTCCTGCCTGGCTAGAATCTCTTGGCATACAGTCGGGGCCCTGAAGAAGGAACCCTTTTGGTTGGGGAGGGGCTCCGCGTTCCTTAAGTTTTTCACAGCTTGCCTCAGGTGTTCCTTATGTTTTCGACGGGAAATCGAAGGTTAACTCATGGAAAAAAGGGGCCTCGTTCCTTATTTAGGGTTCCTTCGGTCAACGCCCCGACTGTACTTATTGCCGAGAGCGGATACGCTGGAGGAGGGGACGGAGGAGTGGGGGGTCGAGGCGGCCACGGGACTGCCAGTCTCCGCGGCGGCCCCGCGAGGGCCGCCGCTCGGCGCGGCGAGGCGGTGCGGCGGGGCGGCGCGCGCGGCCGGGCCCCGGAGGGGCGGCGCCGCGCGCGCGCCAGGCCGCGGCATGACCACCAAGGTGAAGTTTGAGATCAAGGGGATCAAGGACGACGCCACCAAGAGCTTCGTGGTGGAGGTGTCTCCGCTCGCCTGCCCCGAGCTTCCCCCCTTTCGGAGCTCGGGGGCGGCAGAGAGGGGGGGGGATGGCCAGGGGGGGGGGGATGATCACGGCGTGGGCCACGATGTTTCCTCAGATCTCATGGCGCCTCGTCTTATTTCGTTGCGTCCCCAGCCCCCCCCCTGGGCCGCGCACATGCCGCCGGCCATGATTTGCGCTCCCCCTCTTGGACGCCCCCGTCTTGGCCGCCCCCTTCTCACCGCCCACCAAATCACCCCATTTCCGGTGGGGGGGGGGTCGGGAAACATTGAACAAACACATGTGAATTCGTACCCCCCCCCCCAACCCGAAATTCGGACGAAATTCGGGTCTTCGGGTTGGGTTGGGGTGGTCTGGTAGGTAGTTACCTTCTGCGTGTGCCCACGCCTCTTCTTCTCACTCCCCCTTTCTCGTTCATCGCTGTCTCAGCCCGGGTGTAGGCACTGACCGAGGGCTGACTCTGCAGGTGGGGGAAGCCTCGTCATCGTTGCGATCCTGCGGATGTATGGTGGGCTGGGATCCCTGACCGTATCCCCCGAGCGCACTCTGAGCCCCCCCCTTCGGCGCCCGAGTCCACCTCTGCCGCAGACGGGGCAGCCGAGCGGTCTCGATGTCGGCCTGGCGGTGGGACTTCTGCTCCCCTCTCGGCAGACGAACGGGCTCGACCTTGAGTTAGGTCGGCTGATGGCAGACGAAAAATAAAGACATTCAACATATCCCCAACTATTCAAAAATACTCGAAAAGGTAGTCCCCTGATTTTTGTTGCTGTGACTATTTTGGGGGATGTGCCTCCTGCAGAGGACAAGGCCCGACTTAAATCTCGAGCCCGCTCGGCGACCAAGCGCGCTCGGACGCCGAGCGGGCCCAGAGTCGAGCCAACGAGCAACCTTATGTCGGGCCTATCCCCCTACAGGGGGCTTTTCGACGAAAAATAAAAGATACCCCTAAAATAATAAAAAAATTGTCCAAACATAGTCTGGGGACATGTTTTTGAACATTTGTCTGCCTTTTTGGTGTATGTTTGGTGTGTTTATTTATTTTTCGTCGAAAATCCCCCTGTAGGGGGACACGCCCGACATAAGATCAACCAGGGGAAGAGGCGCAGGTGTCGCGCGGGGCAGGCAGGCTCAGCGCAGCAGCGGATGGTGATGGGCGGGTATCCCGCGAGGTCGATCCTTTTGGGCCGTGCATCGGCGGCGAGCGAGGGGGGGAAGTGAGTCGGGGGCGGAAAAGAGGGGGGTGATGGCTAGGGGGGGGTGGATTTCATGGCGCGGGCCATGATTTTTCCTCAGATTTCGTGGCGCCTCTTCTTATTTCATTGCGTCCCTGGCCCCCCCCGCTTGGCCGCGCACATGCCGCTGGTCCTGA
Source organism: Prorocentrum cordatum (assembly GCA_963575745.1). Taxonomy (NCBI): domain Eukaryota; class Dinophyceae; order Prorocentrales; family Prorocentraceae; genus Prorocentrum; species Prorocentrum cordatum. The sequence goes on along the minus strand of CAUYUJ010016427.1, from coordinate 114,399 downwards.
TTTGCACCCCCCCGTCTTGGACACCCCCCTCTTGGCCGCTCCCGAGTGAGAAGGAGAAGGCCTTCTCCCAGGAGGAAAAGAAACACACAGACACAATTCATCGTCGGCGCCCAGGAAAATATGGGAAACTAAGGGAAGTGAAGGGGAAGACGAACACCCCGAAAATATTGGAAAATACGGGGAATCCTGTTATTTGTGTCTATTTCGTTGTGTGTCCCAGGGCCCCTGTATTCTCAGAAGACAGCGGGACTTCTCAGAAACCCTCGCTCCTCCCAAGAGGTTTCTTGCGTTCTCGGGGAAGGCTTCGAACACTTCTCAGGAGGCCAGGGGGCTTCCGAGCCTCCTGAGAGGGCATTCTCTTTCTCACTTCCCCCCCTCGCTCGCCGAGAGGTTTCTTGCGTCCTCGGGGAAGGCTTCGAAAGCTTCTCAGGAGGCCAGGGGGCTTCCGAGCCCTCTGAGAAGACCTCCTCTTTCTCACTTCCCCCCCTCGCTCGCCGCAGAGGGTAAGGGACCGCAGGTGCCGATCGGGTGGCGGCGTCCCGCCCGCTTCGGCGGTGACCCGCTTGGTTCTCCGAATTGCGCAGCCGACATGAAAAAATCGCGAAAGTGGCGAGAGTTTCGCAGATCGACGGCGAAGAGAGGGCAGGTGGCGAGAGGAGACGGGAGGCGGGAAGGAGGAGGAGGAGGAGGAGGAGGAGGAGGAGGAGGAGAAGGAGAAGGGACGCGACCACAGTGCTCTATTCAAAACGAATACCCATCCAAGGAGGGTGGGAAAAAATCGCACCAGACCTGTCACCGACTGTCACCCGGCGGATGTCCCTCGGGTCATCGTTGGGCGTTGCGTAATGGGGGGGTCATAAATGGGGGGGGTGGCGAGGGTGGTACGAAGCTGTACCCAAACGGTACCTAAACGAGCCCCCGGGGGCCGGGGGGGGGCCGAAAGGGGATCGTTTCTGACCCCCCCATTTATGACCCCCCCCATGAAGCCACGCCCAACACCGAGTCTGTGATCGCCGGGCGCGGAGGAGGCCAGGCCGTCGGGTACCCCGGCCTGCCCGCTTCTGCCAACAACACGCGCTAGCTGTATCCCTGTCCTTATGCTTGTGCGGCCATCCGGAGGTTGGTGCGAAGCAGGGCGACGGAATCAGACAGATGTCTCCCACGCCGAAGCAACTCCTAATACACATTGAAATGCCATAGCCGGAGCCCAGCATCCCAGAACAGCGCTTTTAGAGCCAGGGTGATTCTGAAAATTGCTCGCGGGTCATCCGAATCATCGTCGTTTCCCTGCTCCTGATCGGCATCCACCCTGGTCGTCATCGTTGTCGTCACCGTTGTATTCGTTTCCTCTGTCGTCGTCCTCCTCCTCCTTCTGCTCCTCCTCCTGGTCTTCATGTTTTGTATGTTTGTTCTCCTCTTTCTCCTCGCCCTCCTCATCATGCTCCTCATTCTCGTCCTCCTGGTTATCCCCGTCCCTCCTCATTGTCTCCTACTCGTCCTCCTAGTTCTCCTGTCGCCCGGCATTTCAACATTTCCTCTTGCATTGCGGTTCAGCCCGACCCGACACGTCTAGGAACCGTGCAGTCGCCCCGGCTACGTGCTCCACTGGGCCAGGAACTGCTCACGGAGCACACTCCGACACCAGAAGTGCAATCAGATTCGTCGTCTCGGCTTGTCGCTTTCTCCCTCCTCTCTCTTTCTGCCATCCCATCTCCGTGCGCCGTTCGAAGAAGAGAGAAGAGTCGGAGGTGGATAGACCTCCTACCTTGACACGTCGATTAAGGAATTGGCCGTTTTCGGTTCGCGAGGGGGCGTCGCGGCCGTCATTTTCGCGGGTCCAGGTCCGTCGGTTTCGGTCCCAGGCCGTTTTCACTAAGGGGAGGTTTAATAAAGGGAGGTTTGTCCACCGCCGAAAGAGGGTGAACAGGAGGGCGGAAGATTGTAGAGGAGAGGGGTGCGGGGGAAGAGGAGGAGGAGGAGGAGGAGGAGGAGGAGGAGGAGGAGGAGGAGGAGGAGGTGTAGGGAGTGATGGAGAAGTGGTGGAGGTGGGAAAGGGCGCTGGGGGGGACGTTCTCTGGAGTTGCATCGGAGTCGTGGTGGCACGCGCTCGCCATCTCCTGTTGGATTTACGCCAAGATTGCGTAAGCACGCGTCGCAGGACCATGCCGTGTGATTTGACTAGGCGTTTGCATTGCCCACGGAGGTAAGCACGTGCCTAGGTGGTGTTGGTGTTTCTTTTGACGGCGCAGGTGCACCCAGAGTGGGCCCCGAAGGGCGCCCAGAGATTCCTGGATCTCGTGCAAGACGACCATTTCAACAGTGGTGTCTTCTACCGTGCGATCAAGGCCAGGCTTTGCCAGAGTGTGGAATTGTTATTTACATATTGCCTGTGGATAGCACTCGTAGCATGCATTCCATGCGCACAGTGTCCGCTACGCGGCGATGGTATTCGTTCTGAATGCGTTCGTGCCTCTGTGTGCAGCATTTGAGTTTGCAGCTGGCATGATACGTTGGAGTGCGTTTGGCGATAGTGGCAATGATTATGACGATGGTGGCCATGATGATGAGGAAGACGCGGGGCAGGGCCAGTGAGCTTTCCTGGATATGACAGAGTGAGTGACTTGACGTAGTCGGCCGTGTCAGGCTACGATACGCGTGATCCACAGTCGGGGCTCGCGCTTGGTTGTTTTACTTGCTGTAGCTAGATTTGTCTCGGGCAACGGGAAGTGGCGCTCGGTACGCGGTTCTGCGATGCTTCAGAAATCCCCCGAACAGTGTTAGCATTTAGGGCTTCTTTTGTGGTGTAGAAAGCCCGACCCGACCCGCCCGTCATGGTCCGCCCGGTCCAACCCGCCTGTCCGCCCGACTCGACCCGCCGGTTAGGGTCCGCCCAGCCTGACCCTCCCGTCCGCCCGACCCGACCCGCCCATTAGGGTCCGCCCGCCCGACCCGACCCGACCGCTAGGGTTCTCGCGTGCTAGCTCGAGTATGATGGGTCCGGCGAGGTTGAACCACGTTGTCGCCAGTGACTGCCTCGTGCGCTGGGTAGGTCGGGCGAGATTCCGTCACGTTGACGTCCGTTGCCGCTTGTTTGCCGCCTCGTTGCCGCCTGGGCCTCGTGTGCTGGATGGGTCCAGCGATGTTTCGCCACATTGCCGCCTGATTGCCGCCTTGTTGCCGTCTCGTGCGTTAGGTGGGCCTGGTGATGTTTCGCCACGTTGCCGCCTCGTTGCCGCCTCGTGCGCTGGATGGGTCTGGCGGGGTTGCACCACGTTGCCGCCCGTTCGCCGCTTCGTTGTCGCCCGTTGCCGCCTCGTTGGCGCCTCGTGCACTGGGTGGGTCCGGCGGGGACTCGCCACTTTTTTGCCCGTTTGCCGCTTCGTTGCCGCCTCGTGCGCTGGGCGGCTTTGGCTAGGCTTCGCCAAGTTCCCGCCCGTTGCCGCCTCGTTGCCGCCTCGTGCGCGGGGTGGCTCGTGTCTGGTGATGTTTCGCCACGTCGCCGCCCGTTGCCGCCTCGTTGCCGCCTCGTTCGCGCAGTGGGTCCGTCGAGGCTTCGCCACGTTGATGCCCGTTGCCGTTTCGTCGCCGCCTCTAGCTTGCATCGCGTACACTGCACCCCGCAGCGTACACCACACAGATTGCACCACACAGATGCACATCCACAGTTCAATGATTTACTAATTGGGATTCGCGATGGATTGAATTACCCACATGTGTCCAGGTGAATTGTACATGGGCGCCAGGAGTAACCGTGGTGCTCGACGCTCGAAGTTACGATCGCGTACGATCGATTCCCTAGCGCCAGGGTCCCCCAAATCGCACCCCACAGATGTCGGGGCACAGGTCGCAATCCATATATTGCAACTTGCAGATTGCACCCCATACGCTGCGCACTCACCGATTGCGATCTACTCCAGTGTCATATGTTCGTTTGAATTCCGTTTCGATCCACCAGAACCTCGAAGGGGGGGTAGCAGATCGGAATCGGCAGTGGCATGGCGGGGGCCTGCCCAAGGACTGGTTCGGCGATGGCCCTCAACGTGTAAGGCTCTCCCGGGAACTCCAAAGGTGTTTGGCTCGATTATGTTTCCTGTGGATGTTTATGTTTTCTTTCCAGGCATGACCCATGTTGCCACATACCTCTTTGCCCCCACGTCACGGGAACGCCCGAGAGCCGTTCACAGGCATGATGTGGCGTTCGCAGGCTACGGTGGTGTACATTCACCAGAGCTCCCATGCGATCATGCTGGGATCTTCTGCAGTTCCCATGGCATCCTATTAGAAACTTGGCATCGCTCGGACGTGCGCATTTGTCTTGGCGAGGTCAATCAAGGAGCATTGCGAGATATAGCAACCGCACGACGCCGAAAAAATGCAAGGGGAATGGACGCCCGAGCGATGGCGAGGAAAGCTTCAGAACCTTTTATATGGCCCTACTAGGATTTCCCACAGCTTTCAAAAGCTTACGCTGTCCAGCTGCTTCTGGCAATTCCGCCACCGTGCCAGCGCAGCATTCTGGGGTGGCGCCTATTCGAGAATTTTAAGGGATTTACCAGGGGTCTCTTGGGGCAGAAGGCTCGAATTCTTGGTTCGGGGCCCTTCGTGAGGCCGTCGTGTAGCCCTCTTGGGCCGTGTTGGAGCTCTCTATGGGGCCGCTTGAGCCGTCTCGGGGGAGTCATGGGGGCCTTTTGGGCCGTATTGGAGCGTCGGGAGCTCGAAAAGGCGAGGCCACAACAAACATTAAAAGAAACCTCTGGAAACACAATGTGTTTGCCTCTCGGGGCGCTCTTGGGGAACTCGTTTGACCCTCTTGGGACCTCTGGAGTCCTCTGAGGGAGGAGGGCTCGAATTGTCGGTTCGTATTCACTCTCTGGGGCTTTTGATGACGTCCTCTTGGGCGCCTTTTGGGCCGTGCTTGCTGGAGCCCTCTTGGGGTTGTCTTGGTGGCCTCGTGGGTCGCCTCGGGACGTCGGAAGCTCGAAAAGGCGAGCACTCGAAAAAACAAAAAACCAAGAGACAATCACTGGTTTATGCATCTCAGGGCCCTCTTACGAAGACTCTTGGGGCTCTCTTGGGACGCCTCGAAGGCCTGGTTGTCCGCCTTGAAGCCAGATTGGGCCGTCTTGGGGCCAAAGTGGCCCGCTTTGGAGCTATCTGGGGCCGTCCTGGAGGCATCTGGGCATCGGGAGCTCGACTCTGTCGCATTTTGCAAGGGATTGTGGCATCGAGGGGGGGGGGGGGCGGTGCATGCCACTGGGCAGGGGGGCATTAGAAATGTACAGGGGCCCTACCTGACGGCACATGGCATTGTAGCACGCCCCAACGTGCCAGCGGGCACAGTGGCGGACTCCGCAAATCCATCGGCTCTTAGTAGCACTCTTGACAGCAACGCAATCTGTTGTTGAAGTGCACAGATATCGTCGCGTTCACAAGCGTTTGCAGTGCTGGCAGCGTACGGCATGCAGGTGTGCGTACGCGTGGCACTGTCAGGGTATTGTGGTGCTGGCAGGGTGTGGTTTCCCTCGCCGCTTGGTGTCGCAGTCGCGCTGTGGTGTTCGGAGGTATGCTGCGCTGCTCGCTTGCGATCGCGAGCTTCGCAGAAGGAGGAGGAGGATAATGAGGAGGAGGAGTAGGAGGAGGAGGAGGAGGGGGAATGGAGGAGAGAGGGTGGAGAGAGCCGCACAACTGAGATGTCCAACAGCTGATATCTCATCTTCGTGGTGACACTCGCTGACTGTGATCTGCGCAGGCTGGTGGTGTTGGGCACAGGCTTGCACGTGGTGACCTGCGGCAATGCATGATGCGCTCAGCCGTGCGCCCGCAATATTCCCCTGGGTTCGCAGACTACTTGCGCCTTCGCCGCCCCGTGATCACAAATACGTCGGGTCATTCACGTGCGATCCGTGTTGCTGGCAGCCTTTCGCGATGGTGACGGGCGCAGGGCTGTGCCCGCAAGCACACGGTGGTGCTGACAGCCACGGTGCGGCGCTCGCGGACAGGCGTGTTGATCACAGGCTCCTTGGTGGCGCTCGCGGGCATCCCGCTGCGCTCGCAGGCCACCGTCGTATTGCCACGGGCGCTCTACTGTGCATGTGCGGCGTCGGTGGAGTCCTTGTCGCAGGCATCACATGGCACCAGCACGCCGCAGCAGCCGCTGACGTCACCCCCCGCCACCGCCGAGCTGTCCCCCCCCCCTAGAGAAAATGTCACCCGCCAGGTGCGCCCGCAGAGCACTGGCTCTCCCCACTCGAGCGGCCTGCCCGCAGCTGGAGGGTCGGAGCCCCCAAGCTCGGATTCACCAGGGCGAAGTTAAGCTCGACTCCCCGCCGCCTTCTTGGGCTCGGGGGTTGGACCGAAAGCCGCTTCGCCTGCGCGTCCGCGGGCGTGCCAGCGCCTCACCAGCACTTTTTTCCCGGAAAGGGCGTGGGCCCAGGGTTTTCATTTAGGATGGTAATCTGTCCCCGGTGCCTCAACTGAGGTGGGCCGGCGGATTCTTTCCCTGATAAATATCGAGGTCGAGGTGGGCCAGCGGATTGAAAGTTGAGGATGTCTCAGGCGAAACGCTTGTTTTTTGAAATCCCGATCGATAAATCACAGGGTGCGGGGCACTCTTTCGTGTGTTGAGGATGTCTCGAGCGAAACGCTTGCTCCGCAGAGTTGCCCCCCAAGCACGACCACCCCCCAGCACGACCACCCCCCAGCACGACCACACCCCAGCACAGCACGACCACACCGCCTTGGTTGAGTGGTTGCCTGTCGTCGTGGAATGTTTCGTGGGGTGTCTCGTGGACTGTTTCGCGGGGTGTCTCGTGGAATGTTTCCAGGAAAACGTTGAAAACGGTCGCCCGTGTCTCGTGGAATGTTTCGCGGGGTGTCTCGTGGAAGTGCCCGTCGCCCAATACGGTGTCGTGAAAACGTTTCCATGCATGCGGTTCTATATCCCTTTCCGCCAGGTTCGTGGGTCCATCATGTTGGTCGGCGGGTCGGGAGCGGGCCCCTTCCGGTTAAGAGCTAGGCGGGGCGCGCGAAGCCCTAATTGGGGAGACAGGGCGCGGGCGGGCGGGGCCTCAGGCCCCACCAGCACACGTGGAGAAGACTTCACAGGGTGGGGCCGCAGCTCCCTTCGCTCAGGCGGCCGCGCACGGTCGTGCCTTCGGCCTTTCGCCAGCTCGGCCGCCGCCCGCCGCTCCAGCCTCCGACGGGCTCGTCGCCTCGGCCGCCGGGGAGCCTGCCTCGGCCGCTCCCAGCGCCCCCCTTCCTCCTCCTCCTTCTCCTCCTCCTCCTCCTCCTCCTCCTCCTCCTCCTCCTCCTCCTCCTCCTCCTCCTCCTCCTCCTCCTCCTCCTCTCGGCCGCTTCCAGCGCCGCAGCGCAGCCCGCGGGCCCGTCTGGCTACGCAGGCCACGGTGGCAGCGGCGGCCCGCTTGGTCACCCACGCGCTGCTTGCTCGGAGGACACGTGCTGGGGCATCCCCAGCTCCATCATCACCCATGCGTCGGGTCGGCGCGACTGGGACATGATGAACGCACTCAGCAGAGGCAGGGGTGTAGCCAGGAACGCCCAGACGGGGCATCCCCTCGGGAGGTGCTGACCGCCATGGCTGAAGCCCGCGCGGCTGGCGTGAACCTCCTGGCCGTGGCGGACTCGGTGGTCCAAGAAAGATTCCTGTGCAAAAGGGTTCCGTCCACGCTGCGGGCTTACGCATCGCATTTGCCAATGATTGCGTGGGCCGTGGAATTGTTATGGGAACCTCCACTGGGGTGTTCTGTGCAGCGCGTTCGTAGAGTTGCCGCAATTTGCGCGTGTGCCGCCACGCAGTGTGGGCGGGTAAGTGCGTGGACTCTGGCGCACCAGGTCGCCGGCGGGATGTCATCTTGCGCGGCATTCGTCTGGGCATATCCAAGTGGGGAAGGGAGCGGGAGCTAACTCGAATTCATGAGGGCGAAGCTGAGTTCGACTCCCCGCATCTCCCCTTGCCTGTTGTCTTCTTGGGCTCAAGGGTGCGCGAAGATGACCGCGCCTCGCGGTGCTGGCCGAAGAGCTGCTCGCCTCCCAGAGACGGCGCGGGAGCGGAAGGGGATCATCGCGCGCGGCGCAGTGCGGGGCGCAGAGACTGCAGATTCTTCCCAGGCAGGGAAGGCAAGGGTGAAGTGTCCGAGGCGCCCCCAGGGGAACTCTCAGACGAGCGACGCCTGCCTTCGGTCGTACCGTTCCACACATATTCTTCCCACTTCCGGTGCTCGGTGTCTCCCCCGCAGGCGGGCGCGCCCAAGCCGCCACAGGAACGGAACGGGCGGGGGGGACGGGGACGGCGGGCACCGTGCTGGGAAGGGGGGCGAAGTCTGAGGTTGCCCGAAATGGCCTTGGCCAATGGTTCGCCAATCAGTGCTTGCACCCAAGGGGCCCTGGCGGAAGTTGAAAAATTTGGCGAAAGTTCCCGCCGATGTTGGTAGCAGGCTGGGTTCCCGGGTTCCCGGTTGCGGGTTCCCGGGTTCCCGGGTTCCCGGGTTCCCGGCATGGGCCGATTTCGGTGGGTTTTGGGTTCCTGGGCTCCCGGGTTCCCGGTCGATCTCTTCAGCAAAAACTATCCATTGGTTGGGGTTTTTCTCTGGTGTAATGTTCCTTACAACCCTCGTCAAAATTAACCTCAAAAATGTCTTACGTGGTTAATTTGTTTGTGGGGAGATGCTGGACAGAGTTGCGGTGACTGCGAGGTGCTTGTATGCGCCGCCCCTCCAATGTCGGTCGTCATCGAACTTCTGAGTCGTTCCCGGTCATACCTTTTTTGCCTTGGCCCCGACATTGGATCTGCGTCTATCGACATCGAAGGGTGCGCCGACATCGCAGGGGCGTGGTCGCCATTTTTGATGTCAATTTTGACGAGGGAGTAGTTTTTCGCTGCTTTTCGGTGGCCCTGGGCTCCTGTGGGACCCGTGCGGGGTGCTGTGGAGGCCATCTGGGCCTCGCTGGAAAGCTTGGGATCGCCGTAGGGCCAGGGCAGGCTCTGGCAGCACCCGGGCAGCGAGAAGGCAAGCTCTGGCAACGCCAGGACACTCGGAGAACATGAATCGTAAGTAGAAGCTCGCGGAGGTTCGCAGGATTTCCTGGGTCGACGCTGGACCCCCTTCCCCTGGCGCGCAGGGCGCGCCAGGGCCGCCGCCCAGGGGTCACGCGCAGACCTCCGACAGTGAGTGTATATTTATGCCGCTTGTTGTTCTGTTAGGAGAGGGGGGATACGGGAGGCAGCGGGTGGGAATTTGTTGGGAACTACCTTCTTGGACCGGCTGCCGAACAGAGAAGCCTGGTACGCACGACCAGATGTGCAACGCGGTCAGCTCTTTGGTGAAGGCCTGCACTGCAAGGAGGATAGCCACATCGCGAGCGCCTGCAAAGAGATGCCTGCGGTCGGGAGCTCTGGCTTGGCGCGTCGCGCCCCTGGTTCTGGCCCACCGCGCTTCGGCGCGACACGATGACCTCGTCCATCTGTGCGAGCGTCAACGTCCCTACTCCAGATTTCGTAATATAAGGGAGGGGGTCTGGACCCTCCAAGACAAGCCATTTCAGACCTCCCCCGTGGGAGAACCCTCCAAAACATCGTCCCCAGACCCCCCAGGCCCTCCAAGATAGCCTGGAAGAGACCCCCCCCGAAATGAGACCCCCCTCCTTTATTACGAAATCTGGGTTAGCCTTTCACACTGCCCAGCGGAGCGGAGCCACACGCCATCGGCTCGCAGGGCACTGCGTATCGCCAGGACCGCCGCGATACGCTAGGCAGAAGTTCCTGGTCGCAGCACCCAGGCGTACCGTACCGCCCAGAGTCGGGGTCGGCTAAGAGAGGGGTGATGACTAGGGTTAAGTCGGGCCTGTCCCTCTACATTCTACAGGGGGAATACTCGAAAATGGGAAACAAGTCTGGGGACTATTTTTTTGATTTTTTTTTGCCATTTTGGTATATTGTTTGACTTTTTTTTCCCCTTGACAATCCCCCTATAGGGGGACAGGCCCGACCTAAGACTAGGAGGGGGGGGGATCATCATGGCGGGGGCCATGATATCTCCCTAGATTTCATGGCGCCTCCCATTTCAATACGTCCACGGCCTCCCCCCCCCCCGGGCCGCGCGCATTGGAATCCACTGCCCCTCTGTTATGAGGCCGTTGTATAGGAGAGGGAACAGAGGACAGAGTGTTTACACAGTTTTGAGGAATTAGTGAATTCAGTATGGGTCCGGCTTGAAGTACCTCGAAGAAAACGCGCGCACCCGAATCGCAGACATATGGCTATATGCGGACCCAGGACACTTTGCTTCCCGTCGTCGTCCTCGCCCTTGCTCCGTTCCCCTTCCTTTCCTCCCTCCCCCGGATGGTGTCGAAAGCGTCCGCGGCTCGGGCGGGGGAGAGCCCCTTCCCACCTCCCTCATTATTCCTCGTTCCTCTTTGCCTCCCTGCTCTACCATCCGTCGTCCTACCTCGCCCACCCTCCTTGTTCGAAAAGTGAAGTCCCTGGCGCCGCGTGCCCGCGTCAGCGGTACATGCTTTTTCGATATCCGAGCACAGCGGCGCAACCAAACAGAGGGGATTGCCAATGCGAGATTTCGGGGCGCATCCAAAATGCGGGCGGCACGGCCGCCGAACACAGTCGCATCGCTAACATGTAAATTATAGGTGCCTGCGGCGAGGTCCGCCCCCCTTGCCAGAGCAGTGATCTATATGGCGACGCGTGGAGCTCTGATTGTTAAGAGGTCCATGACATGTGACATCTCTCGTGTTTTCGGATTGCTGCGCGGCATTCTTTGGGGTCCTTCGAGGCCTTCTGGGACGTCTTTGGGCCGCTTTGGCGCCGCGTTGCGCCGCGGCCGCCCTGGGCCAGGGAAGCGTGTATTTGCGGCTCTCTCGGAGGCGCCCTGGGCCGGGGAAGTGTGTATTTGCATTCCCCCCCAGCTGGGCATGTCGACCTCGGTTTTGGGTTGGCAAAATCGGGGCGCCCTCGAGGTGGCGAGCGTTCACCTTTTCGAGATACACAGATCAAGGTGTGATCTGCGTGCACCGTTTGTGTCTTCAACTGTGTATTTTCGCGTGTGGGCCCGCTGTTTACACAGATCGTGGTGTGATCTACGTACACAGATCTCGTTCCCATCTGTGTATTTGGAGTGTGCCCCTCGCGGGTGGTGTTGAATGGGCGGGAACTTTCGCCTTTCTCTTCCGGCTGGTCCAGGGGCGGCGTCGTGCGCGGTCGAAATACACAGTTCGTGTCTCCAACTGTGCATTTGTTGCGCGCCTCTCGCTGGAGTGGTCACTGGGCGGGAGTTTCCGCGGGTCTCCCGGCTGGTCCAGGAGGGGGCCGTGGTCTGGGCAGCAAAGGCGCGGGGGGGTGGGGATGGTGGGCTGTGGGAAGGAAGGGGTTCGATAGGAGGGGTGGCCGAGGGGCCAAGGATGAAGGGGACTGGACGAGAGCGGAGGAAGAGAACCCAGGAGGATTTGCATCATCGGCGTCAGCATCACGAGGGCGAGGGAGGTGGGGGAGGGCAGAAGTTGGGGGCATGATGTGCACTAGGGCGTAGAGGATGGGAGGAGGGCAGGCATGTGGACGATGGGGGAACGAATCCGGCGCAGGAGGACGACGAGGAACGACGTGAATATTGACACATGGGGGGGCAGTGTAGATGAAGGGCATGATGAGGACCGGGGCGACGGAGGGGCATGAGGAGGGTGGGGCCGCAGCGAAGGGATATTTGGAAAAGGCGGGGGATGGGGCATGAGTTCGAGGCGGGCGCCAGCTAACGATTAGCTGAACAGTGTTTTGCGTGTCCGCGCACCCCCAGAGCACAGTGACTGGTTGCAGAACATCATGATCTGGGTAATCGTGCGCTTCGTGCTTCCAGGCCAAAAGCTCGAGTCCGCGACGCCCGTTGGCGTCGCGATGATGCCGCCCCGATCTGCCAGACCGCATATGCACAGATACGCAAAATATGTGTTGCAACGTTTGTTTCATGACCCTCTCTCAGACCCACTCTGGAACCCAACGCGCGCATGCCGGCGGCCATGGTCTGCGCCCCCCTCCCTCTTGGACGCCCCCCTCTTGGACGCCCCCGATCGAGGGGGTGCGCAATGAAGCAGAGGCCAGGCGGGCGGCGGGAGGCGGCGGGAGGCGAGGGGGCAGAGGCACCGCGCGGGCGGTGCGAGGCTGCGCCTGCGCCCCCGCCGTGCCCCGCAGGGCTTCATGGCACAGTTCGGCATCCCGGCCGAGGCGGAGCAGTACAGCAAGTGGAGCGGCGCACGCTTCGGCTCCCGGCCCCGCAGCGTCCTCCCACCTCGGCCACGCGCACAGGGGGGCGGGGGGAGGGGGGAGGGCTTCTCAGAAGCACCTTCTTAGAATCGGGGGAGCGTAGCCCCCCGGGTTTGCCAGGACTCGGGTTCGCCATCGTTTTTTGACGACCGCGCCGCGGATTTTGACGAGCAGGAGTTTTGTGGGATGTCTGCAGCGGGAGGCCTCGTCAAGATGCAGGCTCGGCCTCGGCATTTTTTTGACGGCCTCGTCGGGGATTTCCGAGTCCCCTGTACCCAGGTCTTACGTCCCCCTAATAAAAGGCGCGGGCCTTATCTATAGATGCAAGGCCGGCGCCTTCTAAGAAGCAGCCTCCTTCTAAGAAGCCCTCCCCTTTCCCTCCACCCCCTTGTGCGCACCGCCAACTACCGTCGGGGGCAGCCAAGAGGGGGCCGTGCAGGGCCATGGCGTCTCCTTGGATTTCGAGGCCGCCTTTTTTTTTCCTGGAGAGGGCTCCAGCCCAAGGTTTTCTTTTCGCTTGTAAAGTGTCCCCGATACTACAACCATGCTTGAAGAGGGTCGGCGGACTGCCGTTCGATAATTTTTTGTTGCCAAAGTTTTGCTTCTGTTAGAAATTAGAAAGACTGCACGCGCTTCGCGCGTGCTCGCTCGAAGCAAGCGCGCCCCCGATGTCGGATCCCCCGATAACCAACAGAGTCCGCACGCTTCCGCTTGCAAAGAGGAGGGCGCGGAGCATGCTGCGCAGAGTCCTCGTGAGGGGTGCGTTGACATTCGCAGGAAGTTCGTGGAAGAGAATGTGAAGCAGGTCAATTTTCACCACCCACCAAACCACCCCAACCCAACCCGAAGGCTCATATGTTCCCTCGATTTCCAGTGGGGGGGGAGGCGGGAAGCATCGACAAAAACACATGTGGAACCCTTACCCCCCCAACCCGAAATTCGGGTCTTCGGGTTGGGTTGGGGTGGTCTGGTAGGTAGTCAAATTTGCTTTGCGTGCCCGCTCGAGGACGGCGCGCCCCGTGCTGAGAATCCTTTGCAGATGACGGCGCACGGCGTGCGGAGGCCTCGGGCGGCTCAGGAAGCCCCCTGGGGCGCCCCCGGGATGCCCTGGGAGCGGGAGTCCTTGGGCGTTGCGTAATAGGGGGGTCATACATGGGGGGGTGGCGAGTGTGGTCCGAAAAGGCACCCAAACGGTACCTAAACGAGCCCCCTGGGGCTCTGGAGGGGCCCGAAAGGGGCACGAAAGGGGACCTTTTCTGACCCCCCCATTTGTGACCCCCCCACTAAGCCACGCCCAAAATCCTGCGCATTTGCAAGGTATTGTGGCCCTGGCGTAGCTCTAGAAGCGCAGCGTAAATGTTGAAGCTTAGCGCGTCGCGCAAAGCCACCAGCCCATCCAGAAACGCTGCCCAGGCGAGCTGCCCTGATCAGAGATGTCGAAGTGCATGCAGTGGAATAAAGGATAGTGGGCATGCCGTCCTCGGGTGCCGCTTTCCAAAATTCAGGCGGCACCTCGTCCGTTCCACCAGCCTTGCCTCGCTTCAGTTTTCGGGCGGCCTTTAGGACTTCACCGTCAGTGATCGCGCCCTGCTTCATCATGAGCTCTCCGTTGATGGAGCGCGAATCTGGCGTTACTAACCCAGGGACGGGAATCTCACGTAGTTCTGCTTCTCCCAGAGCCCACCGGGGAGTTCTGAGAACCCCAGACAGCCATAGTGGCCAGGGTGTTTTCGGCCTTTCTCCCCCGCGCTTCAGCGACAGTTAGCAGCAGGAAGCAAGAAGTATAACTATAACATTTGAGATTTGAAATTGGGAATTTCACTGGAACTGCCATCGGGACCGATGATCTTAGGACTGGCTGATGCTGAAACCCGACTTTCGCAGCCTGGCGGCCCCGCAGGGGCCGGCGGACAATGAACAAACGCAAGGAGCGACAAGATCCGCTAGTCTGAGTACACACCCACCCATCGCCGTCCGCTTCCCAGTTTACCGCACGGCTAGACCCAGTCGGCGATCCTGTGGAGTCGCTGGCCGTTTGCCCGGCAGCGCCCGCAAGGAGCAGCATGATCAAGGACGATCCCGTGAAGGAGAGCAACACCAGGGGCAGGCTGTCTTTCGCCATGCGCGGCGCCAGCCTCAGGGGCGCACGGACGAAAGAGAGACAAGGGAGGGTGGGAGAAGGGAGCGGGAGGGGAGGGCAGAGGAGGGAGGGCAGGACAGTTGGCAAGGAGTCTTGTACAGGCACTTCTTCGTTGTCCTCTTCCTCCTCCTCCTCCCCATCGAGAGCCGCGACGCCCAGAGGTTCCCAGAGCAGTTTTAGGCGCTCGATTTCGGCTGCTGAAGGTGCCTTTGCGGAGCCTGGACCGTCCAAAACGATTCAGGCGTTGGGATGTCTAGGGGCCCCGCGTTGCACAACTAACCCAGAGGTCGGGGCCCTCAGGGTCCCTCTGCATCCTCATCATCCTCCTCGTGGAGACGCTGACGCGGGTTTCTGCCGTCGGACGCGTGCGATTCGCCAGCCGCCACTCGCTATCCTGCGGCACAGCCCAGGTGTGGGGATGCGCAATGCTTGGGGGGCATCGCTGTCGTCTCCCGCAGGGTAACAACAAGATGAACTCAGACTGTCGACGCTTCGTCGCGGACTTCTCGGCTCGGCGCTGGACCCCCCCCCCGCCCCTGGCGCGCAAAGCGCGCCAGGGGTTGGCTCTGGTGGCGCCGCCAGGAAGTGTCCAACGCCGACGCAAGAAATCCGCGGGGAACTCCGACAGCCTATGCGCACAGAGGTTCTTCAAGTATGTATGCTAGCCAGCGTTTACCGCAATTAGCAGTATAGGTTGTGCAATATATGTTGTGCAATCTATGTGGTGCAACCTATGCGGTGCAATATCAGTGGTGCAATCTCTTCGGTGCAATCTATGTTATGCAACCTATGTGGTGCAATCTATGCTTGGCAACATAGTAAGTGGTAACATGCATGTGGTGCATTCTTTATTGGGCAATCTATGTGTGACAGGATATGTGGTACAGAGAGTGTGGAAATGTTGTGCAATCTATGTGGAGCAATCTATGTTGTGCAATCTGTCTGGTGCAATCTGTGTGGTGTCATCTATGTGGTTCAACTGACTACCCTGCACCGCGTTTGACCACCTCCACTGCTCGCGCACTCATCCCACCCACCCACCGGCAACTGGGTTTGCAAAACCCATGCGGTGGCGATTGCGATGAGTGCTTGACGTTGGCTGGTCCATGTCTGCGGACTCGCCGACCCAAGCACGCGCGCGCGGCGGCGACGCGGCTGCTGTGGCGCTGACCGCTGGGCATATCCCAACGGGCACTTCAGTACGAGTCGTCGACGTGGGCGGGCGCGGTACCATGGCAACGTCGACAACAGTAGACACGATGATGGTAGTAGCGATGCTGGTGACGATGTTGACAACGACGGCGGCGCGGCCAGTGCGGGCGCCGATGCTGATCACGCCGACGACGATGACGGCGTCCTCGCGTCGGTGATAAAAAAGGTTTTGGAAGGAGTTCGACATGCGCGCGCGGCCGACGCGCGAGAGTGGCCCGCATGGTATTCTTTGACACAGAACGTGCCCCCCCCAACCCACCCCACCCAGCACGCGCGCAAGGGCGTGCGAATCATGCCGGCATTCGGCGCGAGAGGCCCGTTTGGCAACTTATTTTGCGAAGCCATATGTTTTTTGTATGTTGTTTGGACACTGGGTTTTGGAATTGCTACGATACCGCAAATGTTTGACGGATTTCGGCATGCGCGCGCGACGCGGCGCGCGCGTGCACTTCGTCTTGTTTTGTGCAAAGGATTCTCGCGACGGCGCGCGCGCAAAGGCTTTCGAACGATTTCGACATGCGCGCGCGAAGCCCGTCTGATTGCATGTTATGGAAAAGAGGTTGGAACATATGGTTTTCTTATTTGCAAGAGCGCGCGCGAAAACTTTCTTTGAAAATCCGTGTTGCGAAACCCTGTGTATTAATAGGCTTTTCTGACATTCGATTCGGTGTTTTGAAGAATTTCGGCATGCGCGCGCGACGACGCGCGCGTGTGCATGTCGTCCCTTTTTTCTGCAAGGGGTTATTGCAAACGGATGATTTGTGATCGACGACTGCGCGCATATTATGTTTTGCAGAGGATGGCGGGGGGGGCGATACCGGTTCGGCTGGGATGGTACGAGCTCATGTTTAGGATGGATGATGGGGCAACATCATAATTGCAACACGAACAGGGGGGCGATAATCCGCGAGGTGGGGGGGGGAGAGTGTGGAGAGTGTGTTTATTTTCTTTTAGAATGGAGAATCTACGTGGAGCATTACATGTTGTGCAATCTATGTGGGATCCGGCGACGAGGGGAACGGGCGTTGAGAGGCGACGACATAGCCGCCTGACCGACCCGCAGGCCCAGACGACTGACGGCGACGGGGTGCCGACGGCGACGACATAGGCGTCAGGCGGATTCGCAAGTCTAAGTAGCTCTTTAGAAAACAAATAGGAGCTCCGAAGTAAGTGCAGGCACTCTGTGGGGAATACCGCGTTTCTTTGAGTGCGTGTGTGTCTATAGATTTATATCCCTATAGATATACATCCTGGATGGAAGACACCCTGGATGGCCCGCACTTCCCCGAAAATCCAGGACCCTGTTCGTCCGACCCCCCCCCGCCTCTGGGCATTCTCGGGCGGCCTCCCCGGCCAGCCGCCCTGGCCAGCCGCCCCCTTTCTTCTGGACGCCGCGGAATCCCCAGCAGAAGGGCCTCAGCGACCCCCACGGTGGACCGGAAGCCCGATAGACGTACCAAGAGAGCCCCAATAGCCTGTCCCAGAGGGCGTCGGGAGGTGTAGACCGTGCATATGCATGGTGTGTTTTCAATGTTCGTGGGCTTCTCGCCTTTTCGAGCTTCACGCGCCCCAGAACAGCCCAGGAGGCCCCGAAAGAGAACGCCAAGACGACCGAAGAGCCAAGAGTGGGAACACGAGCAGACAACTCAACCCTTCCGCCCCGCAAGGTGCCTGGGAGGCGCCGAGAGAACAAAACATGCCCCCCCAAGAGGGCCCACAACGGCCCCCAAGATGCCCACGGGAGGCTCCAAGCCTACCCAGCGCAGATTCCACGCGGGCTCGCCAACAAGGGAACGCGAATGCCCGACCACTGCAGGCCCCAAGAATATACACCACCACCACCACCACCACCACCACCACCACCACCACCACCACAACAACCACCACCACCACCACCACCACCACCACCACCACCACCTCCAGTCCCTTTTCCTCCTCTACCCTCCTCCTCCCCCCCTCTGCCCTCCTCCCCCCCTCTCCCCTCCTCCCCTCCTCTACCCTCCTCCCCCCCTCTACCCTCCTCCCCTCTATCCTCCTCTACCCTCCTCCCCTTTTCCTGGGAGAGGGATGGGGTTCAGTAGGTGGTGGTGGTGTATATGTTTTGGCTCCGTGCCCGCCGCCGGCGCGGGCCGAGGCCCCGACACGCGGTCCTGCCAGCTGTTCATCAACTTCGGCGACAACAGCAGCCTGGACAGCCAGGGCTTCTCGCCCTTCGCCGAGGCCGAGCGAGGGCGCGGGGATCTCACCACCCACCAAGCCACCCCAGCCCAACCCGAAGGCCTCAACTTGCCCTCCGATTCCAGTGTGTGGGGGGGGGGGCGTCGGGGACAATTGGAAAAGCACAGATGGAACCCTTACCCCCCCCCCACCCGAAATTCGGGTCTTCGGGTTGGGTTGGGGTGGTCTGGTAGGTAGTCAGGATCAGAGTCAGAGGAGCAAGAGGTCCTGTGGCTGCTGCGTTGCGCGATTCCCACAGCTTCCAGGATTCACTCGGTTCCCGAACGCCCCACACGTGCTGCAGAAACGAGGGCCGCTGGACGCTCCCGAAATCCTAGATGACACCCCGAGCAACTGCACCGTAACACCACCTTCGCCCTACAAGCCCCCCCCCCTGACGTAGACTACCCACCTAACGTAGCCTGGACCTTGGTGACACCGAGCCCAGCCCGCGCGGAATGGGTGTGACACCTGCATTCTGGCGACCCGATTGTCTCGGAATGATGCTCCTGCTTTCGCGTGGGCCACATCTCTGATTGAACGTGTTGTTCTCGTCTAAGCGCTGGCGACATCCTTCATTGAGCGTGTTGTTCTTGCCTGTGCGTGGGCCATTTCTCTGATTGAAAATGTTGCTGTCGCCTAGGCGCCCGCGACATCCTTCATTGAGCGCGTTGTTCTCGCTTGTGCGTGGGCCATATCTAGTGCAGATGTTGCTGTCGCCCAGGCGCTGGCGACGCCCTTCATTGAGCGTGTTGTTCCCGCCTGCGCGTGGGCCACATGTCTGAGTGCAAATGTTGCTGTCGCCTAGGCACTGGCGACATCCTTCATTGAGCGTGTTGTTCTCGCCTGTACATGGGCCACATCTCTGATTGAAAATGTTGCTATCGCCTAGGCGCCAGCGACATCCTTCATTGATCGTGATGGTCTCTTCTTAGCGTGGGCCCCATCTCTGATTGAAAATGTTGCTCTCGCCAAGGCGCCGGCGACTTCTACATTGAGCATGTCGTTCTCGCCTGTGCGTGGGCCACATGTCTGATTGAAAGTGCTACTGTCGCTCAAGCGCCAGCGACATCTGATTGAAATATTGTTGCCGCCTAGGCGCCAGCGACATCCTTTATTGAGCGTGTTGTTGTCGCCTGTGCGTGGGCTACATCTCTGACTGAAAGTGTGGCTGCCGCTTAGGCGCCAGCGACGTCCTTCATTGAGAATGTTGTTCTCGCCTTGGCGCCAGCCAAATGTCTGATTGAAAATGCTGCTGTCGCCTAGGTGCTGGCGACATCCTTCATTCAGCATGTCGTTCTCGCCTTCGCGCTGGCCAGATCTTGGATTGAAAATGGGGCTGTCGCCGAGGCGCCGGCGACATCCTTCATTTAGCGTGTCGTTCTCGCCTTGGCGCAGGCCACGTGCCTGATTGAAAATGCTATTCTTGCTTCGGCGCCGACGACATTCTTTATTGAGCATGTCGTTCTCGCTGTGGCACCTCTCACATGTCAAATGGAAAATGCTGCTGTCGCCCAGGCTCCAGCCACATCTTCATTGAGCATGTCGTTCTCGCTGTGGCGCCGGTCACATGTCTGATGAACAATGTGGACGTCGCCCGGGCGGCGGCCACATCTTTCATTGAGCATGTCGTTCTCTCTGCGGCATTGGCCACGTCTGATTGAAGCTGCTGCTTTCGCCTAGGCGCTGGCCGCACGCATGATTGCGACAACTGTTCTCGCCTCAACGGGGGCCGCACTCTCGACTCGGAATGCTGCTTTGGCCCAGGTCTTCGGCGCCAGCCGAGCGCATGATTGCGATTGTTGTTCTCGCCTCAGCGCGGGCTGTGCTCTCGATTCGGAGTACTGCTCTCGCCTGGCGCCGGCCAAAAATACAATTGCGAATGTTGTGCTGCCGCTTCGGCGCTGGCCGCGCCCTTGATTGCGAATGCCCTTCTCGCCTTGATTATAGGCTGTACCATCGCTGGGGCGCCCGCCACATCTTGATTGCGAACGCCATATGCGTCGCAGGGGAAGACGCAGCCTCGCAAGCTTGTGGGCTGCGCAAGCTTCCGGATCACGGCCCCGTCCGAGGCCACTGTGCCAGGGTGCCGTTTGGATTGTTTCGCGTTGTGTTACCGGTTATTGTTTTGCTGGTTACATGGTGCTGCTGGTGCCGCTAGTAGTACTGCGCATGGTGCTACTGATTTCCGTCGTGCTGGTCACAGTGGTGTTGCATCCAGCGATGCTCCTCACAGTGGTACTCCTCGCTGCACTTGTGCTGGTGCGCGTAGTGCTGTTGTTTCTCGTCTGCCTGATCGCAGTGGTGCTGCCGATGGCGCCCGTAGTGCTGCTTGCTGTGTTGCGTCCTCCCTTCGTGCTGGCCACACTGATGCTGCTGCTTCGCGGAAGGCTGCTGTCTCTGGTGAGGCTCGTCACGCTGGTTCAGTTCGTTGCTCTTGGGCTGGTGAACGTAGTGTTGCTGTTTCCCGCCGTGCTGGTCACAGTGGTGCTGATGCCCCGGACAACGACGGTGGGAGGGCGCTGCCCAGGGGCCACTGTTGGCCAGGTTAGGCGCCGTTGTTGGCCGGGCAAAGCGCTGGTGCTGGGCGCTGGCTGGCGGCGGGCGCTGACGGGAGGCCCACGACGAGCCATTACCCCGTCCTCGCCCTCGCCGTGGCCGTCCTGGGCAGCGCTGCTAGTACAGGCCCCGGCTGGCACAACCCCTCCCCCTGGGCGCGACCGCCAATCGGGCTTGGGCAGATCAGCAGTTGCTTCCGGGGCGGGGCTCGCACCTTCCAGCCAAACTGCGCACGGACGCACTGCGCATATTTGTCTGGGGCGCCCCCCACAGGTCAGCGCGCAATCGAACGATCCCGCCGTGACGCTTCGCGCTGGGGCGAGGGGACGCTTCCCCCCTGGCCGGCCTCGCCGGTGGGGGGGTGTCGTCGGTGGGGGCATGGGGGTGTTCGCACAGTCCAGCGCGAATCACCTGGTGGTGCTGGTTCCTGTCATGCTCGTTCTGGTGGAACTGGTGTTGCCTTGCATGGCGCAGCTGCTTCCTGCCGTGCTTGTCGCAGCGGTGCCGCTGGTCGCGCTCGTGCTGCTGCGCTTGGCGCCGCTGCTCGCCGTCGTGCTCGTTGCAGTGGCGGTGCTTGCGGCGTTGATGCTGCTTCGCGTGTGGTTGCTGCTCCTCGTCGCGCTCGTCAAACTGCAGCTGCTCGGGACGCTCGTGCTGCTATGCGTGGTTTTGCTGCTCGCTGCCGTGCGGGCCGTAGAGCTACTACTGGCGTCGCTTTTATTGCCACTGCTGCCCTCAGCACTGCTGGTGGCGGCGCCGATGCTGCTGTAGCGCTCGTCGCGGTAGTTCTGCTGGTTGCGCCAGAGCTGGTGCGCATCGTACTATTGGTTCCCAGTGTGCGTGTCAAGGTGGTGTTGCTGGTTGATGGTGCTTCTGCGTGTCGTGTTGCTGCTTCTCGCGATGCTCGTCACAGTGGTGCTGCTGTTGGCTCCGTTGCTGGTGGTGCTGGTGTTCCTTGCGCTACTGCTGCTGGCGGCGTTGATGCTGCACGTGGTGTTGCTGCTTCCGATTGGTTTTGGTGAAATGGCATTGCAGGTGGTATTATTGTTTCTGTTGGTGGCGCTTGTGCTGCTGCTGGTGGCGCTTGTGCTGCTGCTGCTGCTGCTGGCGATGCTGTTTCCTGTCGGGCTGGTCACAGTGGAACTTCTCGTTTCGCTCGTTTTGCTCACGGATGCGTCGCGGATCGTTGTGCGCATCTCCGCCAGGCCGCGTGGACTGCGGTGCGAGGGGCGATCGCCGGCTCCTGTGGGAAAGGCTGTGGGTTGTGCCTTGGGGCGCCCTCGGTGTCCAGCGCAACATCGAACGATTTGGGCCGTGACGCTTTGCGCTGGGGCGAGGGGACGCTTCTCCCCTCGCTGGCCTCGCCAGTGGGGGGAGGGGGGCGCTCGCACAGTCCAGCGCGAAGCGCCTGGTGTTGCTGGTTCCCGTCGTGCTCGTTCTAGTGGAACTGCTGGTGGCGTTGGTGCTGCTTGCTCGTGTGATGCCGCTGGCTGGACAGGGCGCTGGTGCTAGGCTTTGGAGCTGCTGTCCAGGCTGGGCGGCGGCAGGCGGCGGGCGCTGACGGCGGGCCCACGACGAGTCATTACCCTGTCCTCGCGCTCGCCATGGCGCTCCTGGTTAGCGCTGCTGCTGTAGGCCCCGGCTGGCGCAACCCGTTGCCAGGGAGCGGCCGCCGTTCGGGTTTGGGGCGAGCAGCAGTTGCTCCCGTGGTGGGGTTCGCAACACTTCGCGCGGACGGGTCGCGCGTTTCTGCTCTCGGGCGCCCCAGTCCCCAGCGGAAAATTGAACGATCTGGGCCACGACGCTTCGCGCTGGAGTGAACGCCCCACCCCCCGCTTCCCTGGCCTGCGGGAGGGTGAGGGCACTCGCGCAGTCCAGCGCGAATCGCCTGGCGCTGCACGTTCCCGTCCCACTCGCTCTAGTGGAATTGGTGGTGGCACTGCGTGGTGTTTGCTGCTTTTCGTCGTGCTGATTACCGTGGTGCTGTTGGTGGTGTTTGTCTTGGCGCGTGTCGTGCTGCTGGATCCTGTCGTGCGCGTCGCCGCGGTGCTCCTCCTTGCACTTATTCTGGTGCGTGGAGTTCTGCTGCTTCCCGTCGTGCTGGTCACACGGGTACTGCTGCTCGCATTTGAGTGGCTTCGCGTAGCGTTGTTGCTCCAAGTCGTGCTCGTCACAGTGGCACTGCTGGTGGCGGTGATGCTGCTGCGTTTGGTGTTGCTGTTTGCTGTCGTTGTCGTCGCAATGCTGCTGCTGGTGGCGCTTATGCTGTGTCGCGTGGTGGTGCTGCTCCATTCCCCGTCGTGGTCGTCATACTGGTGCTGCTAGTTTCGCTGGTGCTGGTGCGCGTAGTGGTTGAGTTGTGTGTTGTCGTGTTGGTCAGAGAAGTGCTGCTGGAGTCGTTTGTGTGGCTTGCTCTCTGATTTTTGCTGTTGGTGGCGTTGGTGTTGTTGCCGCTGCGCATGGTGTTGCTGTTTCTGGCGCTGCTCGTTTCAGTTGTGCTGCTGGTTGCGCTAGAGCCGTGCGCGTGTGCATTGGGACACCTCGCCCATGATTACGACGGATGCTTTCGCCTCACCAGTGGCTACGTCTTTTATATCCAATTTGCGTTGGCCTTACCCCAGGCCGCATCCGTGGTTGGGAATGTTTCTTTCGCCGCAGCGCAGGCCGCATCCATGATTGCGAATTTTGCGTTCGCATATTTGCCGGCCACGTCAATGATTGCGAACGTTGCTCTCGCTTCAGTGCCAGCCACATCTGTCATTGCGAACGTCACTCTCGCCTCAGCGCCAGCCACATCCACGACAACGACGGCTGCTGTCGCCTCAGCGCCAGCCATATCCATGATTGCGAACGTTGCTCTCGTTTCAACGCTGGCCACATCCATGATTGCGAGTGTTGCTGTCGCCATGGCGCCAGCAACATCCACGATTGCGAATGTTGCTCTCGCTTCAGCGCCGGCCACACCAACGATTGCGAAAATCACTCTCGCCTCAGCGCCGGCCACATCCATGTTTGCGAATATTGTTGTCGCATCAGCGCCGGCCACACCCACGACTACAAGAGTTACTCTCGCCTTAGCGCTGGCCACATCCACGATTGCGAAAGTTGCTCTCGCCTTAGCGCTGGCCACATCCATGATTGAGAATGTTGCTTTCGCCACAGTGCCAGCCACACTCATGATTGCGAAAGTTGCTATCGCTTCAGCGCTGGCCAGATGCTTCTTTGGAAACGAAGAGAGATTAATGATACAGTTGGCACTTTTGCATTGCATTTTGCTGTGTCGCCCTATTATGGTGCATCATTTGCTACAGCGCGCGCGTGACACACTGGTGTCGCCGATCCGTTGGCCACGTTGACTTTAATGGGTCTGGTTAGCTTTGGCGCAGTGTCGACAGGGCCTGGGTCAGGTTAGGGTAGGGAGGGGGGGGGCACAGAGGAGAAACACATACGGCAGGTTCTTGTCGTGTCGACGCGGCGGCGACCCCAGCGCTGGGCGTTCAAGGTTGAACACCGCCAGCGACCTAGAAACAGCCCGCACCGAGCGTTCCGCGCTATTGGAAAACCGCGATCGTTCATGGTTGGACGACGCACGCGGTGTCAGAAACCAGCGCGCAAGTCGTCGCGCCACGAGTTTGGCATACTGATGCCCACAGTTGCATTTATTTCGGTTTCGACTTGTCTGTCCTCTGGGGCCCTTGTCGCCACAGCCAGGTTGGCCTGGGCAGCGCATCCCGAGAGAGGTCCAGAGAGCAGCAGTATTGGTACAAAGCCGAGACGCTGACATAGGGAGCTCTTTGGTCTCAGGAGGGGTTCGGGTTGTTGGGCCACTGGTTGTGGATCCTACAGTCGGGGCGATGAAGAAGGAACCCTTTTCGTTGGGGAGGGGCTCGGTGCTCCCTGTTTGTTTTACAGCTTGCCTCAGGTGCTCCTGAGGTTTTCCATGGGAAATCGAAGCTTAACTTATGGGAAACAAGGGCCTCGTTCCTGATTCAGGGTTCCGTAGGTCAACGCCCCGATTGTGTAAAGCCGAGGCGCTGACATTAGGAGCACCTTGGTCTCAGGAGGGGGTCGGGCTGTCGGGCCGTTGGGTCGTGGATCCTACTGGTGGTTGAGGCTCGCCATGGCCAAAAAGCCCCTCCGTCCCTCATTTGGCGCTGCCTACTGGTATCTCGATGACTCGGGCCGGGCAGTGCGCGGGCTGCGGGCCCTCGGCTCACGGGCTCGGGCTTGGCGGTGGCCGTCACGGCGCGCTTGAGAACCCACGTTTCCCCGCGGCGGGTGGCAGAGTCGTGGGCTCTCGGCTTTGGGATGGTAGGCCTCTTCTCGGGGTCGTCTGGCAGAGCCGGCTGGCAGAGGAGCGAGGTTCTGGATGGTTCGGCCTCTCTCGGGTCCCAGGTCCCCCCTGAGGCCTCCGTGGCCCTCAGGAAGACCCCCAGGGGTGTCCGATGGGGACTTCCCTGGGGCCTCGGCCGGTCTCCAGAGACCGCCGGGCGCCGCCGTGGGAGGACGTCCTCGCTCCCTCGGGTCGGGCAGGCGGCGGCCGAGGAGGAGAAGTATAACGAGGAGGGCGGCGAGGGGGCGAGGGCGAGGGCAGGGAGACGGAGGCAGACCCGGCGGGCCCCTCGATGCGAGGTCATCGAGGGCATGGACGTGGTCGACACGATCTTCACCGGTTACGAGGACGCTCCGTACAGAGAGCCCATCAAGGAGAAAGGCGAGCAGCGCGAACGAGCTGTTGCCCGTGCCGCGTGCCACTGCTGCTGCTGCTCCTCCTCGTCGTCCTCCGTGTCATCGCCGAAGCCCCCTGCACAGATTGGCGGCTCCCTTGTGCAGGCGGCGGCGTGTCACGGCCCTCGGTGGGGCGGGGGCTGTTCGGGACGGCCCCTTGCAAGTGCCAAGCGCGA
The DNA here is from genome assembly GCA_963575745.1 of Prorocentrum cordatum. Lineage (NCBI taxonomy): Eukaryota > Dinophyceae > Prorocentrales > Prorocentraceae > Prorocentrum > Prorocentrum cordatum. The sequence continues at coordinate 89,087 of CAUYUJ010016427.1, read as the reverse complement.
TGCGTGTCGACGGCGAGGGGCGCTCCACGAACACTGCTGAAACCATGCGAGATCACTGCCAGGCGTTTAAGCACGCCCTAGCGTGCCGAGGGGACGGTGGTGGATCTTTGTTTGGAGTGGGGATTCAGCTTTTGTGATGTTGATCGGTTCGAGCCTGGACTTGCGCATAGACATGTTGCAGCAGCCACAGCATGTACCACGTGTTTTCGCAAGGATATGTGTAATCTTGGCATGGTCGCCCCATCCTTAGCCAATTCCGTCTGACATCCCTCAAGGGTAAGTTTTCAGTCTAGACGCCGTAACCCCTTGCATCGTAATTTCTTGCATCATGTTGATGCGCAGCGATTGCACTCACCCCCTCATCCTCATTCACTGCATCATTATCATCATTCATCACGCAATCACTCACACCATCATCACCACCACCCTTATCATCATTATCGCTCACATCGCCATCATCAGCATCATCATCAGCATTATCATCATCGTAATCATCACCACTCACATCACACGCATCAGCAGCATCACTCACATCGTCATTATCACTCACATCATCATCATCATCATCATCATCATCATCATCATCATCATCATCATCATCATCATCATCATCACCATCACCATCACCATCACCATCACCATCACCATCACAATCACAATCACAATCACAATCACCATCACTCACTCACACGCGCACGCATTCATGTTGACGACGTATCAGGTGGGAGCCTCATTTGTGAGTGAATTGCGAGGAAGTCTCAGGCGGGAGCCCCCTCCCTATGGGGCCCGCAGCTCATATGAGTAATCCGAGCGGGTCATCGGCCTCCTGTAATTGTCGTCACTGTTGGGCCCCCGAGTCCTGAACATGGAGGAAGTAGCAGGCGGGAGCCTCGTCTGTGAGTGAAGTGCAAGGAAATCTCTCTCTGGGGCCCGCACTCTTGGGCCCTTGAGGCCTGACTATGGGGAAGTATCAGGCGGGAGCTTCGTCTGTGAGTGAGTTGCGAGGAAGTCTCCGGCGGGAGACCGCTCCCTATGGGGCCCGCAGGTCGTGTGAGTAATCCTAGCGGGTCATCGGCCTCCTGCAAGTGTCGTCATTGTTCCGGCCCCTGAGGCCTGCATATGGAGGAAGGAGCAGGCGGGAGCCTCGCCTGCGAGTGAATTGCGAGGAAGTCTCAGGCGGGTACCCACCCCCTCCCTATGGGGCCCGCAGCTCATGCGGGTAATCCGAGCGGGTCATCGGCCTCCTGCAACTGTTGTCACTTTTGGGCCCCCGAGGCATGAATCTTGGGAAAGTAGCAGGCGGGAGCCTCGTCTGTGAGTGAATTGCGAGGAAGTCTCAGGCGAGAGCCTCCTCCCTACGGGGCCCGCACTTCATGTTCGAACCCGAGGCGGGTCATCGGCCTGCTGTAACCGTCGTCACTTCTGGGCTATAGAAGCTTGAATATGGGGGAAGTATCGGGTGGGAGCCTCGTGTGTGAGTGAAGTGCGAAGCCGTCTCAGGCGGGAGCCCCCTTCCTATTGGGCCCGCAGCTCATAAGAGTAATCCGAGCGGGTCATCGGAAACGTGTATTTGTCGTCACTTTTGGGCTCCTGAGGCATGAATCTTGGGCAAGCCTGAGGCGGGAGTTTTTGTTTGTGAGTGGATTGCGGGTAGCCTCATCCGAGCCGGTCGTCCGCAAATTTGTTGCTGTCATGGGCCCGCGTGCCCGAATCATGCCGTGGCGACGCCAGGGCGATTTGGGGGCTTCATGGAAGGCTTCTCGGGAGCTTCCTGGAAGGTTTTCCCGGGCCTCGGGGTTTCGTGGTGTCGTGTTGGGTTTTGTTGGGGGCTGTTCGGGGATCCTGTTTTTAATCCTGGGCGGGTCATCAGCCTCCTGTAACTGTCGTCACTTTTGAGCTCCTGAGGCCTGAATATGGGGGAAGTATCAGGCGGGAGCCTCGTCTGTGAGTGAAGCGCGAGGAAGTCTCAGGCGGGAGCGCCCATCCCGATGGGACCCGCACTTCATGTTCGAATCCGAGGCGGGTCATCGGCCTCCTGTAATTGCCATCACTTTTGGGCTTCTGAGGCCTGGATATGGAGGAAGTATCAGGAGGCGGGAGCCTCGTCTGTGAGTGAAGTGCGAGGAAGTCGCAGGCGGGAGCCCCCTCCATATGAGACCCGCACTTCATGCTCGAGTCCGAGGCGGGTCATCGGCCTCCTGTATTTGTCGTCACTTTTAGACTTCTGAGGCCTGAATATGGAGGAAGTATCGAGAGGCGGGAGCCTCGTCTGTGAGTGAAGTGCGAGGAATTCTAAGGCGGGAGCCCCCTCCATATGGGACCCGCACCGCACGTGCTTTCTCCGGGTCGTCCTCCGGCGCGCGGTTCCTCTGGGTCGTCCTCCGGTCCGTAGTCGCTGGGACGCGCGCCGTGCTTCTTTTCGGCCGTGTTTCGCACGAGGAAGAGGAGCATGAGGAGGAGGAGGAGGAGGAGAAGGAGGAGGAGGAGGAGGAGGAGGAGGTGGATGCAGGACGAGAAAGAGAAGGAGGATGCAGGACGAGAAAGAGAAGGAGGAAGAGGAGGAGGAGGAGGCAGAGGGGGAACAGGACAATGGGGAGGAGGAGGAGGAGGAGGAGGAGGAGGAGGATGCCCTAGGAGGCCCAGGAGGTCCCGGGAGGCCCAGAAGGCTCGAAGGGCTGCAGGAGGCCCTAGGAGGAGGCAGGAGGAAAGGAGCAGGAGAAAGGAGAGGAGGAGGAGGCAGAGAGGAGGAGGAGGAGGAGGAGGAGGAGGAGGAGGAGGAGGAGGAGGAGGGGGAGGAAGAGGACACGAGGAGGAGGAGACGGAGGAGGGAGAGGGAGAGGAGGAGGAGGAGGGCGAGGGGAGGAGGAGGGCGAGGGGGGGAGGAGGACGAGGAGGAGGAGGAGGAGGAGGAGGAGGAGGAGGAGGAGGAAGAGGAGCACGAGGAGGAGGGAGAGGGAGAGGGACAATGGAGGAAAAGGATGAGGAGGAGGTGGTGGAGGAGGCAAGAGGAGGAGGCAGGGGTTGAGGCAGGAGGAGGAGCAGGCAGGAGGAGAAGGAGGAGGCAGGAGTAAGTAGGCGAAGGGAGGGGACAAGAGGAAATTCCAGGCAAGTTTAGCATATTCGCATCCGGGGTCCTATCGTCGGAGTAATTGTGTTGTTATGTTGTTTTGTTGTTGTTATTGCTGCTCTCTCTCTCTATCCTTCTATACTTGATGTAACAGTGTAAGCCATATTTGTGCTCATTCAGCCAGCTGCATGCAGACAAGAAATGCATGCACTGCATCACTGCTTCAGATCCCCCCGGTGGTGGTCGGTCTTCAGGAGCCTGCCTTCCCCCCCCCCCCAAGAAAGAAAGGCGCGAAGTACTTATTGGATATGCCCAAGTACGACAAGCTCACGATGATAGAGTCGGCCACGCTTCTCTCGTCTTGATTGTGCTCGTCATGCAGCCTGGCGTGTTCCCACTAGGCCTCGCAGCCGCCGCACAGGAGATGTAGGAGAGGCAACCTCCGCCTGCTCGGCAACCTCCGCTTGCCGAATACAAATCAGCATACACATTATGTCTCGGAGGTCCGCGCGGATTTCTTGGACCGGCGCTGGACCTTCAGGGGGCCACATGCGAACCCTACCCCTACCCCCCACGATTTCTGAGGGGGAGGGTGGGCTTCACTTCGCCCTCCCCCTCAGAAATCCTGGGGGTAGGGATAGAGTTCGCATGTGGCCCCCTATTCTTGGCCTCGCCTCCGGCGCCGCCCCTGGCGCGCGAGGCACCCCTAGGGAGGGGGGGGGGGGGGCCAGACCCAGAAATCCGACGTCGTGATTTTTTCAATGCGGGGTCCCCGGAAGTCTCGACCTATTCCCCAGGACCGTTTTTCCATCCTGAGTCGTTTCTTGACGGTCCCGGGGCCCGGCGAGGGCCGCCAGAGGCCGAAAATCGAGAAAAACCTCCTTCTTGATTTTTTTCGAGGCCGAAAATCGAGAAAATCTATTTCTTCAATGCGTTGGAGGTCTGGGCAGCGCCGATCCCACGCCTCCCCGCCGACCTCCGAAGGCCCGTGCTGGCCCCTCCCCGCACCGTGCGCGCGCCCGCCCGGCGGGGCGCATTTTGTCTGCCCAGCGCCCGCCGTGTGCCCGCCGCCGCGCGCGCGCGCGCGCCTGCCGGCGGCGAGCCTCGGCGCGCGCGGCGGTGGACAAACCTCCTTTCCCAGACCCCCTCGAGCAGTAACAAAAACCACGGCGGGAGGTTTTTCGTCATTTTCAGCCTTTGGGGGGCCCTTGCCGGGCCTCGGGGCCGTCAAAAAACGACTCAGGATGAAAAGCCGGTCCCTGGGAAGGGGTCGAAACCTCTAGGGGTCGACGTCATGAAAAAATCATGACGTCGGGGGTCTGGGTTTAGCAAACCTCCCCTTGGTGAGAGAACGGCCGAGGACCGAAACCGACGGACCTAGACCGGCAAAAAAATCACGGCCGCGACGCCCTCTCGCGAACCAGAAAAAAAACGGCCAAATCCTCAATCGACGTGTCAAGGCACAGTCGGGCTGCTGAAATAGGGAACGCTAGATAAGGAACGAAGCCCCTCTGGGCGGGGAGGCAGGCCCCGCGAGCGCGAGGAAAACCGACGAGCGTCGGCCGCGCGCAGGCGTGCTTCGAGCATGGGATCGACTGCAGAATCGCTTCGACCCAGATTGGACGTTTCTCGTCGAAGCCACGGGGGAAATTCGTAGCACCTTCGCAGATCTGCGAACGGTTGACGTACTCTTGTTGGAGAGTCGACGCGAAAATCAATTCCGGGGTAAGTCAATCCTGCCGTCGATGCCCCCAGTCGAGCGCTGGCGACCGCGCGCGGTCGTCGGAGCCGGGCCGCGGCGTACGGCCGGCTCCCCCTCGAAGAACGGGCCAGGGTGGATCGGGGAAACGTAATCGCCGAGCGCGTTCCATTACTCACGAAGTGCCTACTCGCAGACGTCCGAAGCACACATGTCTGCTTTGATGTAATTCATCGTAGATCCCCCGCGGGGGATCCAGGCCATTTGCGAGTTGTTACTCTGCGAGTAGTGGAACGCGCTCGTCTACGTAAGACTCGAGCAAGCCGGAACTCGGGTTTGCCGACTCTTTTTTTTGGCGAGCGCGTCCTGGATTTCGATGGTCCCGTTCCCCCGAATGGACCACGGGAGGTGTGCGGCTCTCCCGTGTTGTCAACGGGCCTCCTCCGAGGTCAGGCCTGGCCCGATCGCGCGGGTGTCGCACCGGTCGCATTTGGTTTCATTTCGCTTTCGCGGCTGCGTTCGTTCTGTGATCGAGCGTCACGGCAGTGGGTCGCAGAGGGCAGGGTCCACTTCTTAGAAATAGCGGGCATTGTCTGTTTGCAACTCCTCCCGATCCACAGGTTGGGCTTCGGTTCAGGGCCCGTCACGAGGGAGGCCGCTCTTTACGTTTCAGCCGTCTTGATCTGCAACACGAACGCATCAGAGATCACAGGACCCGTAGTTTACTCTGTAGACGATTATTCAACGCATGAGCCGCTGACTGGCACGTAACTGCACTGCACGCTTTGACACGCACGGCCACGACGCCAATGCTGGCAACCTTCTTGCCGCCGTGCCTATCCGGTGGACCCCCCCTCTGGTCCTCTGCTCCTGCCGACGGGCAGCAGAGATTGCACGTGTCAGCCGCTTGCACTGCACGGGGGAGAGGCCTCGGGCCAGATTTTCTTGGGGGCCGGGTTCGCTCAGATCAGGAGTACGGGCAAGTCGGGCACGTTTCTCTACAGGAGGAATCTTCAAAAATAGTTAGAAGATAGTCTGGGATGATTTTACTATACTGGTTTTGACAATTGGGGGATATTGTTTGACTATTTCGGATGTTTCCTCCAAAACCCCCCTGTAGGGGGACATGCCCGACCTAAGAGTACGGCATGCTCGTGTCGTTTCGGCGCGGCGACGACCTCAGCGCGGGCGTTCAAGATCGAACGCCGCCGGTGGCACGGGATCCGCCGACGTCGAGAGACATGCGCTAGATCGGAAAGTCGCTATTTTTCAAGGTGAAACGACCCACGCGGTGTCGAAAGCAAACGCCGAACATGCCGCAGATGGAATTATATCGCATTTGATGGGTTTGTCCAGCCCGGTTCTTTCTGGTGCAGTCTGGCCTGGCCGTGGATCGTTCTTCTTCGTTCCCCTGACCGACCGCCTCGTGGTCGCGCTCGGCGATCGCCGCGGCACATCTTCTCCGCCTCACATTTCGAACTGTTCCTTCGGGGGGATCTCAACAGCGGCCGGGGAAGGCCCGCTCAGCATGCGCAAACGTTGCCTGGCCCTGTGCAGCCAGCCTGGCCTCTTCGAGCAGCCCTGCCGGTCAGTCCTGCAGCTGGGCAGCTATTGGGCCCGAGAGGGCCGGCCCGCGGGGCAGCCCCCGCGCCCGGCGCGCCGCCCGCACGCGCCGCGGGCGGGGCCGCGGTAGAGGGCCAGGGCACCGCCCCGAGGCCCCCGGGCGCCCTCCAGAGGGGTGGTTCGGCCACGCGCGGGGTGGTCCAAGAGGGAGGTGATGACTGGGGGGGGCAGCATGGCCTGGGCCATGATGATGTCGTGGGCTCTTGGAGGCTGTCTCGCTTTGGGGATGCGTTCCAGCAGCTGCGCCTCGTCGAGAGCTTCCCACTTTGATGGGTGTGAAATTATAAGTAGTTATAGTATAGGTAAGTGGTTCTATTTTAGGAGAGGTTTGGATGAGTTAGGATTGGTTAGGAGGCCCAATAGGTTCCATAGGAATGCCGATAGTGTAGTCCCCGATAGTCCCCCCTGCGTTTCACTATAGGATCTATAGGAGCTTACAGTGTCCTATCATCAGCTGAACTTGGAATCCCTAAACATATGTATTTTTTCACTATGTATTTCTATTTTACACATTTTTTTTTTTTACTATTTTTACTATTTTCACTATTTTCACTATCTATCATTATTTTCCATTATGTTTCACTATTTTTCACTATTTTTCATTATTGTTTTACTTTTTCTTTATTTTTCAAAATTCAGACATTGAAACAAGTCTGACCGACGCCAGAACGTTGTGCTCCAAGGGAGAAGAAGGAGAAGGAGGAGGGAGGAGGAGTTGTTCACCTCCTCCTCCTCCTCCTCCTCCTCCTCCTCCTCCTCTTCCTCGTCCCCCTCCTCCTCCTCCTCCTCCTCCTCCTCCTCCTCCTCCTCCTCCTCCTCTGCCCCCTCCTCCCCTTCCTCCTCGGCGCCCCTCTTGGGGCCTCGGCGCCCCCTTGGTGCTGGCACTCCTGGGCCTCGGCACCCCCAAATCCGAAGCTCCGAAGCTCCTCCCATTCCTCTTCCTCCTCCTCCTCTTCCTCCCCCTTCTCCTCCTCCTACCCCTCCTCCTCTATCCTCTTTCCCCTCCTCCTCCCCCTCCTCCTCCTCCCCCTCCTCCTTCTCCTCCTCCTACCTCTCCTCCTCTATCATCTTTCCCCTCCTCCTCCTCCCCCTCCTCCTTCTCCCCCTCCTCCTCCCCCTCGTCCTCCCTCTCCCCCTCTTCCTCTTCCTCCCCCCCCCCTCCTCCTCTATCCTCTTGCCGCTCCTCCTCCTCCCCCTCCTCCCCCCCCCCCCCTCCGCCCCCCCCCCCTCCCCTTCCCATCCCCCTCCTCCCCTTCCCATTGGCAGCAGGCTGGATGTTAGCTGGATGTTGTCTGGGTGTTGTTTTCATGTTGTTTTTTGATGGTTGTTGTTGTTTTTTTGTTGTATGGTGTTTTTATGTTGTTTTTGTTTGTTGTTTTTGCGTTGTCTTGTAGGGCGGGCGCCAGACAACACCAGACAACGCAAAAACAACACAAACACAACAAACAACAACAGAAAACAACATGTTGTGTTTTGTTGTGGCTATGCTGTGTTATGCTGTTGTTTGTTGTTTTTTGTTGTTTGTGTATTGTTTTTTTGTTGCCTGGTGTTGTCTTCTCTGTTTTTCGTTGTTTTCGTGTTTTTCGTTCCCCCCCTCGTTTTTTGTTGTTCTTTCTCCTCTTCTGACTAGTGTTACCCCCCCCCCCCGCCCTCCGCCACCTCCCTCATCCGTTTCCTCCTCCCTCCTCAGCGGGCCAACCGCTTTGCGTTCGCTCCCCTCCTGCCTCCCCATTCTGCTCCTCAGCGGCCCAACCGCTTTGCATGGGAGGAGGAAGAGGAGGAGGAGGAGGAGGAGGAGGAGGAGGAGGAGGAGGAGGAGGAGGAGGAGGAGGAGGAGGAGTGGAGGAGAGGAAGGAGGAGAGGAGGAGAGGAGGAGGAGGGGAGGAGGAGGGAGGAGGAGGAGGAGGAGGAGGGGAGGGGGAGGGGGAGGGGGAGGAGGAGGAGGAGGAGGACAAGGTAACGATTTCGTCGCAGCCGTTTTTGGCTTCAAGTTTTTTGAATTCGCCCAACCGAATGCGAGAATTCGTTAAATGGCTGCCTGGGGTCCTCGCTGCGCCACGTGCGGCGCCCTCGGCCCCGCAGCCAACATGGACGTGATTAAAAACGAAAGTTCTGAAGCGGCCAAACCGCTGCACTGTGCAACTTGCAATGTAAAAGCGGTCTGCCGCTGCGGAAAGTCAGGAGAAAGGAAGTGGCAAGCTGGTTTGTGATTTTTCTCAGAATTTGCATATTTTTCATGTTCACTATGTGCTTCACTATTTTTCATTATTTTTCATTATTTTCACTATTTAACACAATTGTTTTCATTATTTTTTCACTATAATTTACTATTTTTCTTTTTTTTAGTACATGTTGATAGGATCCTATAGTGCACAATAAATATATTTAGTGTTTTATCGCATCCGCACCCATCAAAGCAGGGGGGCCCAGATGGCCCCGAACGGCCGCCAGAGGCGACCACCCGGCGCCCCTAAACTGAAGTCGGGCTCGTCCCTCTACAGGAGAATAGAGGAATATTCAAAAATCATCGAACAATGATTCGGGGCGGGTTTTTTGAATTTGTTTTGATTATTTTTGAAGATGCTTCGCATATCTTTCATTCTTCGTCCAAAATCCCCCTGTAGCACTGTGGGCGGACATGCCCGACCTAACCCTAAGCCCGAAACCCTAACGTCAAAGACCCAGATGTCACCACTCCGCTCTGGCCGGCCCGGGCTTGGGAGCCACGTCGGGTCGATTCCCCTTCTCCGCTCTCCGCTGACAGGGGGTGCGGAAGCTACGCGGCTGCGTCTGCCACCGCACCGTGTCTGGAACCCCAGAGGCCCCCGGGCTCGAAGCTTCTCACGCCTGTTGGCCTCTGGAGGCCGGTCTCGGGATCCGGCGCCGTAGAATTCTGCCATGGGGTACACGGGTCTTGCTCAGAGCGTGAATTACCTACCCCGCTTTCGCTTCCAGGCAAAACCAAGTCATACCACGCGCCTCCTCGTCAAGCGGCCTGACCAGTACAGGCCGTAGTTTGGCATCGTTTGGCATCTCTTGGAAGCGAGGGTGGTCAAAAGCGAGGTAGGTTTGTTTGCCCCCCACTTGAGGGAAGCGGGTCCTAAGGGCTTTCGACGCTTTCGAGCTCCTTGGGCCCTCCACCGGCCCCAGAACTGTCAGAAAACGGGTCGGTATGAAGAATTGGTCCTGGGGGAAGGCCCCGCGCGCAGAGGGGGGTGGGGGGGGTAAGGGGGGGGAGGGGGGAGGGCTTCTTAGAAGCACCCCTGCTTCTTAGAAGGCGCGGGCCTTTTATCTATAGATGCAAGGCCGGCGCCTTCTAAGAAGCATCCTCCCTTGTAAGAGGCCCTCCCCCCTCCCACCCCCTTGTGCGCGCCGCCAAGACAGGTCCAAGGTCCAATGAGCGTTTTTGAACCCCGTTCCAGACCCCTCGCGTCGTGACAAAGATCAAGGCGCAAGGTTTTTGACAGCGTTCTGCTTCTAGGGGCCCCTGCCGGGCGCTGGGGCCGTCAGACCGAAGGCTCGAGGCATGAGAAGCACGTCCCTGGGAAGGGGTCGGGATCTCGGGGGACCACGCTGCCAACAAAAACTACACCAGAGAAAATGCCCAATCAGTTGATGGTTTGAAATGAGATCGATAAAGAGATCGATGAGAAGATCGCCCAGGAACCCTGGAACCCGGAAGCCACTGAAGTCGGGCCGGAACCAATGACCAGGAACAGGGGAACCCAGAACCGGGAACCCAGGAACCCAGCCGGCCACCAAAATCGGCGTCGTTAAATGTTTCGATTTCCGTTATAGGACCCCTTCAGTGCAAGCACTGATTGGGGAATAAGACGTCAGGGGTCTGGGCCCACCCACCCTCACATGCCCTCCCCTTGCAGGGGCTCGCGGAGCCCTCCGGGCGAGTCGGCGGGCGGACCCTGACGGGCGGGGGCGGGCGTTCATTCGGGTAAACGAGGGTCTGGTGGGCGGAGACAGGAAGGGGGACGAGCCCCCCCCCAGAGCGTCGTGTGCTTTGTCTTTCGCGTGTACCCGAGCAGCTCTCGACCCCATCCTTGGGGCACCTTTTTCGTCCCGGGTCATTTCTTGATGGCCAGGGGCCTGGAGAGAGGCCCCGAAAGAGGACCCCCCCACAGGCCGAGGGCGTGGACAAAACCAGTCGCCTTGATATCCTTGCGGCCGCTTTTGTCCACGGGGTCTCAATGAACGGGGGGGGACCGAGAGGCTGGCGGAGGCCTGGGAACGGGAAGCGCCGAGAGGCTGGGGGAGGAGGAGGAGGAGGAGGAGGAGGAGGAGGAGGAGGAGGAGGAGGAGGAGGAGGAGGAGGAGGGGAGCAGGAGGGGGAGGAGGAGGAGGCGGATGGGGGGATGCTCAGAGGCCCTGGGCAGTCTTTGCTGTAGCCTGCGCGACTCCGTCGGTGGTCGAGGCACCAAGCTCGAGTGGAATGATCTCCGCCAGTCGTCGCTTTCCGGCGGTGACAGAACAAGATGTTGTGATCATGCTCTGCCAATGCGAGCTAGCAGTGGTCCAGATTCCCAGTCCGAGGCCTGTGCTTTTACAAACTGCTCGGAACGAGCGAATACAGCACCATTGGCGATAGCCAGGTGGTGCTGGGAGCTTGCAATGAAAACCAAAAGCGTAAGTCGCCGTGCCGTGAGAGTGATTTCGACCTCATTCCACCGCGCGATGAGTTTCGAAGGTTGTTTTGTTCGGGTTCCCGTCGCAGGGCCCCCTGGTCCAGGCAGCATGCCAACGGTATTACAGGGGCCTCCCTTGCCCAGACTGTTTCCTTGTGCCACTCGTTTTAAACTAAGATGGCCGTGATTGCCTCCGAGCCGTTGTTGTGGAAAAGATGGTAGCAGGTCCCCCCCTACCAGCAAAGATCAGCCGAAGCTCTTGCCCAACTTGTTTGGCGCCCATGCCATACTGCCAATCATCACCCCAGTCTTGTTCAAACCTTCGCTGGAGAGCTCCAGATTGGTGCCCTTCCCAAGCGTGGCACCGACGTGACTGGCGCTGTGGTTATCATTTTCCTGCATCGTCACCAGGTTTGTTTTGAAGCGCAATGCCCGTATGGTTTTTTGATATTAAAGACGGCGTCCACCGTGCAATACGGAGGTCTATCGTGTCTGCGTCCCCCCCCCTCTGATGATGAGGTGATGGATCACCACGAGACCACCTTGTCTCTAACTCTCGCCTTTTCTGCACCTTGGTTCCCAACTCACCCTTTTGGACCAACAGGCGTCGCCTCATCTCATCGCGTTGCTGCCCTGGAGCATTCAGGGCACGTGGTCGTTTGCGAAGGAATGTGGATGCGTTGCGATTGCCTTTCCAGGTGCTCGCGCTGGAAGGCCCTCGGGCGACTACTGTAACTAGTCGCTGCCTTTCCTGTCCATCGCGGCATACAGCAGCGCATGATTCACGACCACGTGGCCCAACCCGCGGCGGCGCGGTGTTGTGCGTCTTCCTCGGGGGGGTCCCTTCGGACTCGGTCCCCCCTGGGGCCGCGGGAGGAGGAGGGAGGGAGGGAGGGAGGGAGGGAGGGAGGGAGGAGGAGGAGGAGGAGGAGGAGGAGGAGGAGGAGGAGGAGGGGGAGGAGGAGGAGGAGGAGGAGGAGGGAGGAGCGGGTTGATGATGACGCGACGCAGGGCGTTTCGATGATTCGTGTTCTTGCCCCAATGTTCCTCAATGGCATCACTGCAAGCAGCCAAGAGCCACAACAGGAGACCTGATAGATCGAAACAGCATTGAGAAGAGGCGGGCAACTCGGAATACGAACGTCCTCGACGGACAGAATGCGTGAAGTTGCGGGCCGGCAGAGACTCAAACCCTGAGCGGGAACTGGCAGACGCGCAGGAAGACCAGGGGAGTGCCGAAGCGGCGGTGGGTGCCAACAAAAAACAGCTCACGGCAGTTTCCCGCCTGAATCACAGCAGTGTTCCGCCATTTTTCTGTGTGAATCACGGCAGTTGCCCGCGCGAGTCACGACAGATTTCCGCGTGAGCCATTTCAGTTCTCCGTGCGAGCCACGGCAGTTTTCCGCGTGAGGCAAGGCAGTCTTTGGCGTGAGCCATGGCAGTTTTCCACGTGAAGCACGGTTTGTTTCTTTTATTGGTCAGTCCTTTTGATCTCTTCGTTTTTTATCCCCCCCTCCCCTTGCCTCTCCTTGCTCCCTTCGCGGCGCCGATACGTTTGGCGGTGAGTTCGTATCGCTATGATCGCCTGAATGTTCGCCCCATTGACTTCCCCTGCTCCAGCCCGAGGCCGGGGCCATAGCCGATTTTCGGGGCCATGGCTTAGTTCCCCGATTCGCGGGCCGCATTCCTCCAGGACCGCTCGCCCGGGCAGTAAGTGCCACGGGTAGTTCCTTTTGTTAGCGTCTATCTGTCTTTGGCGGGCAGTGGCTGTCCGCCCCGGCCAGCGCCCACAGCAAACAGCAGAATCGTGGCAGAGCCATTGGAGTTTCAAGGTTGTTCCCCGTTCTCTCCTCTCGTCCAAAACCAAGTGCGGAGCCAATGCGAGTGCACGGCAAGGAGAACATGGCAGGAGGAAGAGGAGGAGGAGGAGGAGGAGGAGGAGGAGGAGGAGCAGGAGGAGCAGAGAGGAGGAGGAGCAGAGAGGAGGAGGAGCAGAGAGGAGGGAGCAGGAGGAGGTGGAGGGAGGAGGACGAGGGGGAGGTTTCCTCTGTTGCTTCTCCAGGCGACGATTCTGGGCCCCGACCGAGTCGATGACGAGGCCGCCGTCAGTGCACACGGCACAGCGGCGAGGCTTCCCCCCTCCCCCCTTCTCTCTCTCTCTCTTTCTCTTTTCTTGGGTGAGAGGCCCCCCTCCCCATCCCCTCTTTTACCTCCCCTCTTTTTCTCTTCCACCTCCTCCCCTCTTCCCGTCCCCTCCTCCCCTCCCCTCCTCCACCTCCTCCACAATTACTCAATATGAATACTACTCTCCCTCTTCCCCTGATGACGGCTTGGGAGTATTCGACACCCCCCCGCGTATTGTTTTTTACACACAGGTTTCCCCGGAGTTGGGTTTTCGCCTGCATTTTTTTCCAAGATGCTGCTCTCGCTGAGGCGCCGGCCTCATTTTCGGGCCCCGCTCGTTCCGAATCGTGCTCCCGCTGCAGCGCTGGCATCATTTCCGCTGGCGCCCGGGCTGCATGCCCGAGCCGGCGCCTGGGCCGGCGATCGGGCCGGGTCCGGAGCCGGTTCCGGCCGCCGCCAGAAAATCGAGTTCCGAGGCGGCGCCGAAACAGGTAATTCCAATACACATTTTTCTTTTGAAAATGCTGAATTTCTGCTTCTGGCGCCCGGGGAGGACTCCCGGGCCGATTCCGACGCCCGGGCCGGCGCCCGTGCCGGCGCCCGAGCCGGACGGCGACGCCCGAGCCGGCGCCCGGGCCAGCGCCCGGGCCGGGTCTGGAGCCGGTTCGGGCCGGCGCCGGAAAATCGAGTTCCGAGGCGGCGCCGAAAAAAGGCCATTCCAATACACATTTTTCTTTTGAAAATGCTGAATTTCTGCTTCTGGCGCCCGGGAAGCCTCCTGGGCCGATTCCGGCGTGCTTCCGCTCGTTCCGAATCGTGCTCCCGCGGCAGCGTTGGCCTCATTTCCGCGCTTCCGCTCGTTTCGACTCGTGCTCCCGCTGCAGCACTGGCGCGATTTCCCGTGCCATGCCACGGCATGCAATGCAATGCTAGGTTGACACTGCGTTTCGCAGTGCTTTTCTACGCCATGCCACGCCGTGCTCTACAATGCATCGCGTACCCTCCGACTGTGCGAGTAGAGAGAGGATCTGCGCCATGGTAAGGGATGGGAGGGAGGGGTAGGATGTCAGATATGACGCGAGCGCACCTAGCTTGCCTCCTCCCCTCCCCTCCCCCCCTCCTCCCCTCCTCCCCGCCTCCCCTCCTCCCCCTCCTCTTTCACTCGGGCTACCATGCTCGGCGGCGTCCGTAGTTGCAGGGGCCGTTCGCCCGCGCGCGCCCTTGCGCGCGGCGCGGGCGGCTCCGGGAAGGGATCGCTTCCTGCTGGCGGCGGGCGCTGGCGAGCGCGGTCAACGCTGCGTGCGGAGACCGATCTCCAGAGCGGGCGTTTTTTGATCCGACGTCGTTCAAGAATGGAAACATCGTGACAAGTCTCGCAGGCCTAGAGGTTGACACCAACACCAATTTCGTCGGTGTGCATACGCCGAGGGAAGAAGATCCCGATCCCGGTGATGGTGGTACTACTCTGGCTTCCAAGGTGGCCCAAATATTACCACCAACACCGAAATCTAGGATCATCTTCCCCTTGTGGGGGAACCCCCTTGTGTTGGTGTTGGTGCCCATTTCCAGGCCTCCAAAAGTCACATCTAGGGCACCTCGCCCCCACTTTTCTGGGGCCACATCTCGAGCCGTGCCCGAGGCTGGGCGAGAGCGCTTGCTGTGAAACAAGTGCCGTGCATGCAGCAGGACTTGGCATCGCTCGGACGTGTGCGAGGACCATCGAGGAGCATCCTTACTCATGTGGCGAAAAAGCAACGCACGAAACAGAAAAAAAAAAACACAGGGAATGGACGTCCGAACGGTGGCCAGAGGAGCAGGTGATCGTTTTTGTATTCACTGTTTTGCCGATCGGCGCGAGCCCCAACCCCCGCCCCCCTCCCTGGAGTAGGTCTTGGCTGTTCTGGGCGCCTGTTTCGAGCAGGTGGAGCCTCCCCCGTGAGGGACGCATTGCTGCACACAGTCGCCTTGAGCAGAGGCCCAGAGCCATCCCCCCCCCCTCCCCTCCCCCCCCCTCTCCGCCTCCCCCCCCCCATACCCCCCCCGCTTCTCCTCCCAATGTCGAAACGCCGAATAATAATAATAATAATAATAATAATAATAATATTAATAATAATACTAATAATAATAATAATAATCATCATAATAATAATAATAATAATAACGCCCAACTAGCACACTAGCATTAAGTTGGGCCTGTCCCTCTACAGGAGGAATATTCCGAAGTAGTCGAAAAATACGATGGGGATTATTTGCTAAATATGTTTTATTATTTTTGCGTATGTTTGAGTATTTTTTATCATTCGTCCAAGATCTGTCTGTAGGGGGACACGCCCGACCTGACACTACAGTCAACCCGCATAGTAAGGATGGGCAACCTTCCCAAGGGTACCCTCACATCCTTGCCTCCTCGGTCCATCCTTGGCCACTTTCGTTGGCCGCGCTCCGCTCGAAGAGCTGAGAAGTGGGCGTCCAAGGCCCTTGCATCCTTACCGCGCATCCTTATCATATGGGCCGACTGTACAGTGCCGTTTTTTATACATGCTCCGCGTGCGGATCATGTATTAAACATGCAAGTTTATTACATGAGTTCATGCATAAGTTCATTCATCAATTAATCATGTATTAAATATCCTATATGTTAATAATCCAATGTAACCAAAAACTGCCCTGTAGCAGATGGGGCGCCATCCCCTCCCCCCCTCGACGACCAGAGGCGCTCATGGTGCGCCGGTGAGGGCAGCAGCCCCCGAGGCCGGGCGGCCTGGGAGAGGCGCCGCCCCGCGCCCGCCCGGGCCTGCGGCGGCGGGGCCTCGCTCTGCCTCTGCGCGCGCCCCGGGGGTCGGTTGGGCCTGGAGGGTTTCTCCGAATGGCTTAGGCGACCCGTCCTCCTCCTTCTTCTCCTCCATCTCCTCCTCCTCCTCCTCCTCCTCCTCCTCCTCCTCCTCCATCTCCTCCTCCCCATCCTCCTCCTCCTCCTCCTCCTCCTCCTCCTCCTCCTTATCCTCCATCTCCTCCTCATCCTCCTCCTCCTCCTCCTCCTCCTCCTGTGGAAGAAGGCATTGCGGCGTGCATGTCCTCGGGGGAGCCTCTCGATAATTTGTTCGGGAACATGTGGGCCGACCTGTTTGCGAAGATGGCCGCGCTCGATTTGTCGGGGTCGTCTTCTGTTATTCGTGGTTTCAAGTTTGAGCTGGAGCAGGCGAAGCAGCGGATGCGTTGTCTCGCTTTCGCGGCCGAGCGAGTGGCGAAGCTTTCAACCCCCGTCGTTCGTCGGCCGCTGCCGCCTGCCCCCAGAGTGCGCCGAGAGCGGAAGGCCACCACTCACGAGTTTTCTTTGTTCCCTGAGGGCGCGGTCGGTTGTCGGCAGTGTTGGCGCCACGCTTCGACCCCCTCCTCGCTCAAATCTCTCGCGTCTCGCAAGTGCGACCCCCAGCAGGTTGGGCCAGGACACCAGGTCCAGGCACTAGACCGTGTGCTGATCTGCTCCAGTTGCGGAGCGCACGCGGTGCGGCCCAACCGTCTCTCGATCGGCCTCACCCGTGCCTGCCTGCCACGGAGAGAGAGGGGCGGGGCTGGGGTGTGTGGGACGCGGGAGGGTGAGAGAGTCCAGAGGATGTTGCAGCAGGCCCTGCGAGGGCGCCACCCCAAGACGGGAGAGGCGCTCGGCCCGCTGCTGCTGGCCCCGCTTGCTCCCGAGGCCGCCGCTCAGTCTCTTACTGCTGTCGGAGTGGGGGAGGCGGACGGGGTCGTCGGGGGTGTTGGAGGAGTTGGGGATGAGGAGGGTGAGGGCCCAGTGCTGCGGGCCGACGCCCCGGCACCGTGCGGGCCAGCGCCCGCGGCCCCCTCCTCGTCCTCAGCGGCGGCTTCGAGGACCGCCGTCCCGCTGCAGCATCCCGAGTCAGGGGACTCGGACTAGCTGCGGCACGCACTGCAGGCGCGTGATCGTGCCTCCTTTCCTTGTCTCCGAGGCCTAGTCGGGATTCCCTTCTGCGCCCTCGGCCATTGCTCCATTGCTCCTCCTCCTCCTTCTCCTCCTCCTCCTCCTCCTCCTCCTCCATCTCCTCCATCTCCTCCATCTCCTCCTCCTCCTCCATCTCCTCCTCCTCCTCCTCCTCCATCTCCCCCTCCTCCTCTTCCTCCTCCTCCTCCTCCTCCTCCTCCATCTCTTCTCCTCCTCCTCTCCTCCTCCTCCTCCTCCTCCTCCTCCGCCATGTCCTTCTCCTCCTCCATGTCCTTATCCCCCTCCCCCTCCCCCTCCTCCTCCTCCTCCTCCTCCTCCTCCTCCACCTCCTCCTCCTCTCCTCCTCCCCTCCTCCTCCTCCTCCTCCTCCTCCTCCTCTCCTCCTCCTCCTCTCCTCCTCCTCCTCCTCCCCCTCCTTCTCGGGTCGACTACGGCCCTGGGGGAAACCGCGCAGCGGGGCCCATCACCATCCGACCGATTTTGCTCGGTATCCCGAGGAAGAATTACACCAGAGAAAGACGCAAATCAGTGGATGGAATGATCGATAAGGAGATCGACCGGGGACCCGGGAGCCCGGAACCAACGGAAATCGGCCCGGAACCAGGAGTTGGGAACCCGGGAACTTGGAGCCAGGGAAGGGGGGTCCAACGCAGATCCAAGGAATCCGCTCGGACCTTCAAAAGGTGATGTTTATATAGACTGTCTGCCTTTGTTATCGACGTCGACCCTCTCGATCCGATTCGACTCCGATATTCCGACGATCTGGCACGGCCCGAGATGCTTGAATGGTGCCGATGCGCATCCTGGCGCGGGCGACTCGACTCGATTCTGGCCTTCTCTTGCGCGGGGCCCCCGTTTGCACTCGCGGAGCCCGCTTGCGCTCGCCCGGCCCGGCCTCTGCCTGCGTCCGTGCTCCAAGCAGTGGTCTCTCCCAGCCTTTGGGAGCCGCGTGCGAGCCCCGTGGCCACTCGACGTGGATCCGGGGCGGAAGATGGCCCCGCGGGGAATCGGAGGTGGATAGGCCGACGCGTCGACCTCCTACCCTGACACGTCTCGCCGATTTGTTTGTTTCTCTCTCTCTCTCTCTCGCCAAACTTTCCCTATCTCGCCAAATTCTCTCTCTCTCTCTCTTTCTCTCTCTCTCTCTCTCTTTCGCCAAATGTGTTTTTTCTTTCTCTCTCTCTCTCTCTCTCTTGTTCCCATGCCATCGCTTATCATTACTTTGTCGCCGGAGGCGGCTGGGGGGTCCGCATTGGTTGGAACCGCACGAAAACGGTCAGGAGGGGGGATGAAGCTAACTCCGCTCACAATCGGGAATCGGAGGTGGATAGACCTCCCTACCCTGACACGTCGATTAGCGAATGGGCCGTTTTCGGTTCGCAAAAGGGCGTCGCGGCCGTCGTTCTTGCGGGTCCAGGTCCGTCGGTTTCGGTCCCAGGCCGTCTGCACAAGGGGTGGTTTGCTAAAGGGAGGTTTGTCCACCGTCGAAAAATGGCCCCGTGGGAAAGGGGTCGACACGTCTGGGGCCCGCTGATTGACAGGATCGATCCATCGGCTATCGCGGGGCGCGAGCTCACGAGTCTCGTTACATGGGCGTCCTCCACCTATCACCCCTTGGCTTGAATGACTGCGCTCCCTCTCGATGGTTCGTTCCGCTCTCAACGTGTCAATCTAGCTATCGCCCTCGTTCTCTCTCTCTCTCTCTCTCTTTTTTCTCTTTCTCTCTCTCTCTCTCTCTTTCTCTCTCTCTCTCTCTCTCTGATTTACACGCACTTCAGGCTCCAAATGGCCAAAGACAGACACTGCGCCGTGAGAGACCCAGAGACCCCCAAAGACCCAAGGTGGACGCAAGCTTTCCACAAGAGAATCCCCATGTCGCACTACAAGGAAACTCCAATAACGGCACTTGACTGTTGAACCCAGTTCGGTTTTCAAGCCATTATGGCCTCCGCTGGGACACTCCCACCACAACGACGTGACAGAATTATGAGAAAGAGAACGAGGAGAGAGAGGAACAGGAGGAGGACTATGGGGAGGATGCGGATCGCGACGACCAGGGCAGCGAGGAGGAGGACGCCAATGGAGGGATGGGGGGGCGGCGGCAGGCACGATGAGGCGGGAGCAGGAGCAACTACAGCGCGAAGGAGAGAAGGATCATGAGAAGGAAGCCACATTCCGGCGATCGCAAACATGGATTAAGGGGGGTGGATTAGCGACGGGTCCCGTTTCCATGGATAGTCGCGGATTTCCGCCGCCGAACGAGGCGGCACCGGCCGCATTATGGGGAGGGCACTTCCCCCGATCCATGGATTTGGCGACCGCGCGCCAAATCCATGGATCGTTAATCCATGTTTGCGCGCCCCCGAAAAATGTCCGAGCACTTCATGGGAAGCTCTCTTTGTAACAGTGAGGTAGGAGGAGCAGGAGGGAGAGTCGGAACGAGACTGCGAACACCAGAGGATGAGGAGCCTGTCTAAGACGGAGGAGACCAAGGCGTTTTTCAGTGAACTTCCTTGCTCGGGTGGATGTTCAGTTCCGTTTCGTCCTGGGTGTGGATGCGTGACAGTATGGCTAATCGGCATCGACGTGACAACCCATTGAACGTGCATGTGCTTTTCCCTCTCTATCCTCGAGCGCCCCCATACGCAGTTCAACTTTCGATGACATGACGGATGCACCGAATAACAGTAATACATTGCAACCCTCAGGAGCAATTGCTCACTCAGGCCTCCTATAGGCGTAGGTTTGCTCTCCCGCTCTGCATCCTTCCCTCCTGCTGATGCTCCTTCTCGTCCTGCTGCCTACTTTCCTGATCCTTCTCTCTTCTTCTCCCTCTCCACCTACTTCTCGTCCCAGCTTCATTCCCGTTCCCTCCTTCCCTCCTCATCCTTCTTCGCCCGCTTTGGCAACGCATCCTGCCGCGCGGAGGCGGTCATGGGAGAGTGCGGCTCACGTCCCGCAGGCGCCACGCATGAGCGAGGCCTCGGCAGCAGCGAAGAGGAGGCAGATGAGCGGCGGGGGGCAGGCCAAGGAGGAGGGGGTCACCTTTAAAGTCCAGGCTGTGCCAGACAGGCTCGCGGCGTGCGAGCACTGTCGGTAACGAGGAGAGGAGGAGGGCGACCATGAGGGAGCTCTACGCTGGCCTGAACACGGCAGCACCGAAAATCCGCAGCCAGAGGAGGAGGAGGAGGAGGAGGAGGAGGAGGAGGAGGAGGAGGACAGCCAGCACAGCAAGGACCAGGGGCGAGGACGAAGGGTTGGATAATGCCAGAGGAGCCCGAGGAGGACGAGGAGCCGCTCCGCAGCAGGCAGCCGCAGGAGCA
The DNA here is from genome assembly GCA_963575745.1 of Prorocentrum cordatum. Classification (NCBI taxonomy): domain Eukaryota; class Dinophyceae; order Prorocentrales; family Prorocentraceae; genus Prorocentrum; species Prorocentrum cordatum. Next base: position 68,653 of record CAUYUJ010016427.1, on the reverse strand, counting down.
GAGGGAGGAAAACACACACACACACACACACACAAAACACACACACACACACAAAAACACACACACACACACACACAAAACATACACACAAACAAAAAACACACACGGTGGAAAAAAACACATACACACATTGCGTGTTAACAAAAAAAACACACTGTGTGTGTGTGTGTGTGTTTGTTTTCCCCGAAGAGATAATGGGAATGCAGGGCGTGGCCGAGGCGATGTCGGGAGGATGGCCACGGGAGGGAAACGAAGCGAAGCATCGCGCACCTCTCCAGCACCTGTTGGGCTCGCGATGGCAACGGAGGGGCCCTGTCGGGCGCGCCTTCAGGGCCAGTTTCCTGCAGCCCTGGAGCGACCCCCCCTGCGACATCCGCCCGACATGGGCGGCAGCACCGGCAGCCAGGGAAGCTCCCCCTCTGGAAAGGTGTTGGCGCTGGAGATGCTGGAGGCACGGCTGCCAACGGCAAGGAGCGCGCGTGCGCGCACGCGACCCCCCCCCCCGGCCTCGCACGTCGAGCGAAGTGGGGCCAAGAGTATCGCTGCGCTTCTGCGGCGCGGGGCACGCTCGGCGGCCGCTAAGGTCGTCGTCGCCGTCGTCGTTCGAGTAGTCGTCGTCGTCGTCGTCGTCGTCGTCGTCGTCGTCGTCGTCGTCGCCGTCGCCGTCGCCGTCGCACCAGCCAGCACGCATCTTCAGCGCACAGTTGCCGCATCAAAGAAGAGATCCGCCTGCCAGCAGGTTCCCTACGGAGGCTCATGATCCACCGATGGCCTTTGGGGCACGCGGGGCACACCGAACAAAGTCGAGTATATGCATATTGCAATGGCCTCCGGCCAGTGCTGCCGATCCGGGGAGCTCCGGATTCGGTGATCTTCGCGGCTCTGTGGCCTCCTCCTTCCTCGATTCTTCCAATCCTCTTCCTTCTCCTCTGGGGGGGGGCCTGGAGCGGTCCCGGGAGGGTCCGGGGCGGTAGCGGCTACATCTGAGGGGGCCTCTGGGGCACGCGGGGCACACCGAACAAAGTCGAGTAGATGCATATTCCCCGAATAAGGCCTGTGCCTAGGGGTGCTTACATTTCTTTTGCGGAACTGGGCCCGGGTGCGGCCCCGGCGGCCTCGTTCCAGTCTGTTGCCGTACCATTTTCTCAATACATCGGAGGCTGATAGACCTACCCTGACACGCCGATTAGTGAATGGGCCGTTTTCGGTTCCCGAGAGGGCGTCGCGGCCGTCGTTCTTGCGGGTCCAGGTCCGTCGGTTTCGGCCCGAGGCCGTTGTCATCAAAGGGTGCTTTACTACAGTCAGGAGGGAAAGACACACACACAGACACACAATTCATCGTCGACCCCCCTAGAACACTGGACAAAAGTACGGGACGTGTGGGGAAGACAGAAACACCAAAAATATTGGCAAAGACGGGGAATCCTGTTAATGGAGGATGACGATTAATAAATGACCGGGGGTCGTGTTCACGCGGCGGCGCCCGAGATGACGATTAGAAAAAACCGGCCGCGGGCTGGAGAACTATGTTTTAAACCGTTCTCCTCCAGTCAGAAAATTGTGCAGAAATAGCAGGAAACTATTTTTTGAATCGTTCCCCCCCATTTTTTTTATGAATCGTCATCCCGCATTTCCTGTGTCTACTTACTCGTGTGCCCCGGGGCCCCTTCGTGGAGGGCACGGGTGCGGGCCCGGCGGCCCCGCGCCCGCCCAGTCGCCGCCGCCCCGCGGCACCCCTCCTCCTCGCTGCCCTGCAGGCGCATGGCGCTGCAGGCTCACCGCGTGGCACTGCGGTCGCACTGCGGTTTGGAATCGCCGCGGGGGCACAATCGGCTCTCCTCCAGAGCTATGTCGGGCGTGTCCCCCTACAAGGGGGAGCTTCGACGAAACAATAAAGATACCCCCAGAATGCTCCAAGAAGGTCAAAAAATACCCACAAAATAGTCCCCAGGCTATTTTTGGAGCATGTTTGGATTATTTTGGGGGTATTTTTATTTTTCGTCGAAAATCCCCCTTGTGGGGGGACAGGCCCGACATAACTCTAGAGGAGGGGCGTCGGGGCGCCAACTTCCCGCAGTTCAAGGAAACGTAATCGTCGGTTCTGTAGGTTCTGTAGACTGCACAGCAGCGAAAACAGCGCATGGCACTGCAGGCTGCAGTGCCATTCGCTGTTTTCACTGCTGTGCAATCGCATTGAATTGAGATCGCATGGCACTGAATTGCAATAGTACTGCGTCGCTTGGCTTTGCTTTGCGTTGCTGTGCGTAGCTGTGCACGGTTTTGCTTTGCGTTGCTTTCCGGTGCTTTGCACTGCGTTGCGACGCTTTGCGACACTTTGCATCGCATTGCATTGCATTGCGTTGCTCTGCAGTGGATTGCATGGTTTTGCATTACTTTGCATTGACCATCGGTGCTTTGCATTACTTTGCACTGTTTTGTAATACGTTATATTGCGGCGCGTTGCTTTACATTGTTTTGCACTGCTTTGCACCACAAGTTGTATCACATGAATTTGAACACCGAGATTGCACCACATAGTTTGTACCACATAGATTGCACCGCATATGCTGCAAGGAGTTACTTGTGGAGGTCCACGCTGGCTCGCAAACGCACTATTCCCCAAACAGCGCTTGTCTTTAAGGAACTGGGCCCTGGTGCGGCCCCAGCGGCTTCGTTCCCGTCCGTCGCCGCCCCATGTTTTCAAATGAAAGGGCCGTTTGTGGGCCCAGCGGCCCTTTCCCGCCCGTCGCCGCCGCCCCGTTGCATCCTTCCCCGTTGCTTTGCAATCGCATTGCTTTGCAATCGTATTGCAGTGCATTGCATTGCAATCACATTGCGCTGCTTTGCATTGCTGCGCGCTATTGTGAATTGCGTTGTATTGTTGCGCATTGCTTTGCATTGCTGTGCATTGCTGCGCATTGCTGCGCATCTCCTTGCATTGCGTCACATTGCGTTGCGCTGCATTGTGTTGCATTGCGTTGCGTTGCATTGCTTTTCGTTGCTGTGCATGTCTCTGCGCCACATAGATTGCACCACTTGGATTGGACCACCCAGATTGCTCTACATTGATTGACCCCCTAGACTGGATTGCATAGGCTGCAAGAAATCATGGCTAACAGACTTCTACTTAGTGTGCACAGGAGTTGAGGAGCGCGCTCCGCGCGCCGGGACATCTTGGCCCGCTGACTTGAACACCTGCGCCGAAGGGCGTTCGCAGAGGGGCCGAGGCTGGCTCCAGCAGATAGGAGTCACATTGGGCCGTCCGAGTGACAGTGGAAACGTGCTGCTGACACTCCACGAACCCTCCTAGCAGCCCAGAAATATGTCATACACTTTCAAGCCCCCCTCAGATGTCGGGAGACGTCTCCCAAAAGTCATGGTGCGAGTGAAACCCTAGGCCGCTCCCTTCAGAGGCTTTGGGGGTAGGGCTAGGTAGGCCTATGTAGGGCTAGGTAGGCTTGGGGTGAGCTTGGGTGCAAGGTAGACTTAAGGTCGGCCTAAGGAGGCTTAAAGTAGACAGTATACGTCATGTAAGCCTCGGAAGGCCCATGGTGGACCCAGAGAAGCGTGGGATAGACGTCAGAAGGGCTACGGCTGGAGCGGGGTAGCCATAGGGAAGGCGCAGGAAGGCCCAAGATAGACCCTCGGTAGGCCTACGAAGGCCGGGGGTAAAGGTACAGCGGGCCTAAGAAGGCCTATAGACCTGACCTACGGCAGGCCTTTCTCGAGCCTCTACAGAGAAGAGACGTGCCCCAGACACTAGAAGGACCTCCCCAGACGATATCGGGGTCGGCTGGTCGGTCGGTCGGTCGTCGTCGTCGTCCGTCGGTCGGTCGGGCGGTCGTCGTCGTCATCGTCGGTCGTCGTCGTCGGCTAGGCGGTCGGTCGTCGTCGTCGTGGGTCGGTTGATCGGTCGGTTGGGTGGTCGGGCGGTCGTCGCCGTCGGTCGTCGTCGTCGTCGTGGGTCAGTTGATTGGTCGGTCGGCTGTTATCGGCCGGCCGGCGAGTCTGTTCGTCAATCGGTCGTTTGGTCGGTAGGTCCTTGTCGTCGATCATCGGTCTTTCTTGGTTGTTGTCGATGCCGTCGGTCGGTCGGGCGGAACATCAACACATAAATGGTGATGAGGACCGACGGTTGTGCAGACACGATGAAAAACAAAGCAGAATCCGTCTCTCCTGCCTGAATCATCGTTCGCTTTGTCCTGCGCGTATCGTTGCAAAGCGGCTTGTTTTATCCTTGCCGCGGCGATGGTTGCCATCGACCAGCCGCATAGATCATCGGGCCGAACGAAAGGGAGGATAGGGAAAGGGGGGGTACGAAATCTGCTGCATGCAACTGGTTTCGGCCCCGCCGCCGGGCCCATTCCTCGGTACATGGGCGCCTCCCGGCGCCGGGAGGCGCTGGGAAAATCAGCTACGTGAGCTGATTCTCTATCCTACTGTGTGCTATCCTCCCCTTTCGCTCCCCCCGAAAATGGCCCCCAGGAAAGCAATCCACGAGGCAGTGCGCAGATAATCAGCGGCAATGCGCGCCTGAATTCGCAATCCGCAGTCCCAGGGTTCCTTCCCCCCCAAAGGCCTGGAGCGCGACTAACGCAATCCGCCCGGGCCAGCGCTCTTACATGATAGCTCCGATAGGGATTAGGGTTAAGTCGGGCACGTCCTTCTACAGGAGGAGTATTCAAGAATAGTAAAAAATTAGCCTGGTGACGATTTCTTAAAATCATTGTTTTTGTTTTCTCATTTTGGTGTATTTTTTGACTATTTCGATTTTCCTCCAAAATCTGCCTGTCGGGGGTCATGCCCGACCCAAGATTAGGGGAGGCGGGGGAGGATTGGGGGAAGCCGCGCGCCCGCCCGCCCGCTGGAGAAGAAGGGCTCTGAAGCTCTGCCAGGCCAGCGCCTTCCAGACGTTTGCCTCGGTCAGTCGCGGTCGGTCGGTCGGTCGGACGGGCGGCCTCTCGGTCTGTCGTCGTCGTCTGTCGTCGGTCGGTTGGCGTCACAGTCGTTCGGCACGGCGGTCGTCGTCGGTCGGCAGGGCGGTCGGTCGGCAGGTCGGTCGTTGTCGCCGGTTGGTCGGCGATTTGGTGGGTTGGTCGGTCGGTCGGTCGGTGGGTCGGGCGGTCCTCGTCGTCGGTCCTTCTTGGTTGTCGTCGACGTCGTGGTTCTTGTCGGGGCCGTGTTGGGTTGTTTTGGGCGGGGTTCCCTTGGGCCGTCTTGCTGCCATACTGGAGGTTTTGTACCATCTTGGGGCCCTCGTCGGGCGATCTTGGACCCTCTTGGGGTCCTGCTCGCCTGCTGCTGGAGCTTTCTTGGGGGCCTGCTGGGCCTTCTTGGGCCGTCGAAGGGCGCTCTTGAGCTCTTGTTGGGTTCTCCTTGGCCGTCTTGGGGGTTGATCGGAGCACCCTGGGCAGTCTTGGCGGTCTCGGAAGATTCTGGTGCCGCCTGGAGCCGTTCGTGGCCGCCAAAGGCGGGAGCCCAAACGTTGTTTCAGAACATTGACGGAAAACGTATGGTTGGGTTTTTGTCGGGCCTTCTTGGAAATCCTGTGGGGCATTTTTCCTGATGGAGTCGGGTGAAGCCCCGTGCTCCCCGCTGACAGACCGGCTGAGCTGAATTGCACTGAACTGAATTCACTGGAGAGGCACTCGAGACAACGCATTTCAACACGCCGGGGTGCAAGTTGCGGACCGCAACCGCAACCAGGCGACACATTCCAACCCGCCAACGGGCGCAAGTGCAACCGCATCTGCAACCGCAACCAGGCGACACATGTCAACGCGTCCGCGGGCGCCACTGCAACCTCAACCGCAACCAGGCGACACATGTCAACCAGCCCGCAGGCGCAACCGCAACCTCAACAGCAAACAGGCAACACATTTCAACCCGCCCGCGGGCGCCACCGCAACCGCAACCGCAACCAGGCGACACATTTCAACCCGCCCGCGGGCGCCACCGCAACCGCAACCGCAACCAGGCGACACGTTTCAACCCGCCCGCGGGCGCCACCGCAACGGCAATCGCAACTGGGCGACATGTTTCAACCCGCCCGCGGGCGCCACCGCAACCGCAATCGCAACTGGGCGACACGTTTCAACGCGTCCGCGGGCGCAAACGCAACCACAACCAGGCGACACATTTCAACCCGCCCGCGGGCGCAACCACAACCGCAACCAGGCGACTCATTTCAACCCGCCCGCGGGCGCAACCTCCCGAGGAGCAGGTGGTGCGAGAGCACAGGAGGAGGAGGAGGAGGAGGAGGAGGAAGAGGAAGAGGAGGAAGAGAGGGAGCTGGAGGAGGATGGGCAGCACGGCCAGGAGGAGGACGACGACGACGAGAAGGAGGGGGATGCAGGGGTGGTCGTGCTTCAGGGGGTTGCAGGAGCAGGTGCCGGTGGAGGAGGAAACCCAATGGCACAGGAAGATTGAGGGCCTGAAGGAGGAGGAAGGGGAGGAGGAGGAAGGGGAGGAGGAGGAGGAAGGGGAGGAGGAGGAGGAGGAGGAGGAGGAGGAGGAGGAGGAGGACGCGTTGCCCGCGGTTCTCCGCCGGGGCATTGCAGCGAGGAATCCCCATTCCACGCTGCTGTCTCCGATTTGGGCCCGCGAGGCCGTCGTCGGGCCGACGCTTGCTGCCTCAGGATTCTCTCGGGGCCTTCCTGAGCCAATTTCGGGGACCCCCACGCGCAGCGCGGGCGTCTGGCTGACCGCCACCAGCCCGGTTGGAATCCCATCCGTGGGGAGTCGTGGAGTCCAGGCCTCCTAGATGGGGTCGGAGCAGATGCGGTCGGAGGATCGCGCCGCATCGGCGATGCGGAGTCCGATTTTCTCCACGCCGACGTCGCCGATGCATCCTTGACGCTGCCGGTGCATCGGCGATGCATCGCCGATGCATCGCCGATGCATCAGCGATGCGGCGCGATCATCCGACCCATCTACTCGGACCCCATCTAGGTGGCCTCTATACAGTGCCGTCTTTAGTACATGCTCCGCGTGCGGATCATGTATTACAAATGCAGGGATTTAGTATTAAGAACAACGATGAGTTCATGCATGCATGAATTTATGCATAAATCCATCATGTATTAAAACCCTATATTTAAAAAATCAAATGTGTTAAAACTTGCCATGTAGAGGTAGGGGAGTTCCAGGCTTGGCGGCTCGGTATGCCACGTGCGGTGTCCAAGAGGTACCACCTTCGGCGTCCGAGGTGCACCGTGCCCGTGGTACGCCCACGGGTGGGGGCCATCCCCGCTGTATTCATACAGCAGAATGAGTATACACAGTGTGAATGGGAAATGTGTCCCTGGCGTTCATGTACCAGTAGTTAGGGCAGTCTTTAATACATAGACTTTTAAACATGGGATGTTTTATACATGATTGATGTATGAATAAATGTATGCATGAACTCATCGTTGAGTTTAATGCTAAATCCTTGCATTTTTTATACATGATCCGCACGCGGAGCATGTATTGAAAACGGCACTGAATTGTTGCACGTACACCATAGTCTGTACTGAACGCCCCACTAAAAAATGCCCCCCGCTTCCCTGCTTCGGTCTCCACGGGAGGCGCCTTCATATCATGGCTCCCTCCGTCAACACTGATAATGAATGTTATGGTGGCGGTGGTGCTGGGACGGCGATTGCACGGCCATGACGGTGTTGGTGACCAGAACGTTTTCAATAGCGATGCCGACGACAGATGTTGTCGATACGATGAAGGCCATGATCGTTCAAGTGATAGCGGTTGTGGCCATGGCGGGCCGAGGGATGGTTAGAATTTGAGTGGAACGGAAAACAAACCAACAATGTCGAGACAAAGATGTTTCTTTTCGTATCAACGACAGCTTACCAGTAACTTGTCGTGGTTGGCACATCGTATGAATAGTTCAGACATTGTTTGGTGATTGTTCTTGGCAGCATGCTGAACACTGAATAGCCATAGCCATGTCAACAAGGTCATACAACCATCCTTAAGATTGCGCCCTCCCGGCTGCGGTCACGCGAAGTATCCTTACACAACCGCCGCCCGGTCCTCCGAGACCAGGCTTTGATCGATTACCAAGGAATATGAGTATCCATCGAAGGCGCCTACGGCGAGTCATTGTAACCCCTTATTCTTTGGAAGCGCCAGTGTCGTGAACTGTCGAGCGAAGGTGCGGCGGAAGCACAAGACGTCAAGACTTTGGGAGTCAGGGTTTACAGAAGAGGCCATGTCGGGCGCGCCAATCCCCGCCCACCCCATCCCACTGTGGCCGACGTGTGCGATTTGTCCGGGGCGCGCTCGGGGTCGGCTTCCCCGAGGAGAAGCAGTGGTGCTTGAAGGCCGTCAACAACAACATCGGGATGGGAATGGGCGGAGCTCCAGTCCAGCACCGGCAGGAGTCCCGAGAAGGTCGAAGCCTGCAGCATCAGTTCTGGTGACTTTCCTGGGACGTTTGGCATCAGAGCTGCCACACGTCGAGCGAGCGTTTCGTGCTCAGCTGGAGGCTGCGTATCGCCAGAGGTCTATTCGAACTCAGGGGAGCGCTTGGTCTCCGAGGCCGCGCCCAGAGCACGGCAGCGCCTCCGCTCGGCAGCTGGTTTGGACGAGCTTGTTTGTCTGTGAGTGTCCCAGATTAGGGACCTCAAGCATGTGTTCAAGCAGCAGGGACTGGCAGCAATCGAGCAGAGGAGGAGAGAGGCGCCCGCGCCCTGATCACGCTGGCTGGAATCCCAGCGCCAGCGCAGGCCGTTTAGTCGGGTCGCGGGGCGAGGGCCGTGCTTGAGAGGGGTCGCATTCCAGCTCCGATTCTTTTGTGGTCGGCTGGTGCGCGGCTCTCGTGGCGCGGGCCTACGAGGGCCTACGCGGGCCACTCTTCTTGCTTGTGGCCAGTGCGGGGGCGCTCGAGTTGCCCCGCGAGCAGCCCGAGAGGCATCACGCCAGCCGCGATCGAAGAGCCCACAACAGCATAACTATACATGTTCTAAGGCCTCTGCGGATTTCTCGCGTCGGCGCTGGACCCCCCTGGCGGCGCCTCCGGCGCCCCCCCTGCCGCGCTCAGCGCGCCAGGGAGGCGGGATCGAGCTCCGACTCAAGAGATCCGCGCGGACTTCCGAACGTGTGCGTTCCTGCGAGGTTCCAGGTCTTCCTGCCTGGCAGACGACCGCGCCGTGTCCAGAGCAGGGCACGGGCCCAGTCGGTTACATTCGGTCGGCTTGGTCCGCTCCGCTGCGGAGTCCTTGCTGCGTCGTTGCGTTCTCCTCCGATGTTTTCGCAGATTCGGCTTCCGCCCGTTCGTTTTCACTTTCGCAGTCGGTCCCGTCGGTTTCTGGTTGCGCTTTCGCCGTAGATGCCTTTGTTCCATGAGCTCGAGACCCGTACAACCCAGACCAGGGGGATTCTCTCATGGACAGTTCCTTTGCCGTGCTTGCAATCAGATATGTTCCTACATATCCACGGCGTCTTGGAGTTTTGGGAAAGGGACGCCGGAAACCAGAGACGCAGTGGATAGGGACACACATCTGACCTCGATACGTAGAGGCCACATGTTATAACACATCCACTGCGTCTCGGGTTTCTAGGGGAGGGACTCTGAAAATCCGAGACGCAGTGGATGTGTGCAGAAAGCCTGCCCTCCCCCCGCCCTCCCCCAGTGCTGGGACCGCGCCGACTGCGGGCACGGCCGCGAGGTTAAGCGGCAGCTTCGTTGTGTCATGGCCCCGCTTGGATGCAGGCCCTTGGACGCCAAAGGCGCGGGCAAAGGCCTTGCATCGGCGATCAACGTTCTATGCCCTGCTGTTGCCTCCAACTCTTGACGCTAACGGTGCAGGGCATGGATAAAAAACTTGGCTTCCTGGACAGGGGCCAGATTGTATTCCATGTCCCCGCTCTGGCCCCTCGTGGGGGTCGGGGCGTGAGCAGGGATGCGGATAAGATGCTGATCGCGTATTGCAGTCGAGACGTTGAGATCAGGACCACCTTGGGCTCAGAGTGGGACCCGGTTTCTGGGCCGTTCTCTAGATCTGCATCGGGGGCCCCGTTCGTGGCCGAGGCTCGCCGTGCCGAGAGCAGCCCCCCCTCGCTCCTTGTTCGGCATGGTGTGCAGTGGCTGTCGGATGCCAGCGCGATGACTGCACTCGGTCTCCGAAGATCGTGTCCACGGGGATCACTTGGTCTCTCAAAGCTTAGAAAACGCGTCCACGGGGATCTCTTGGGTCGGCGCTGGGCCCCCCTCCCTGGCTCGCTCAGCGCGCCAGGGAGGAGGTCCAGCGCCTGTCCAAGGGACCTGCGCGAGCCTCCGAAAGATTACGCTTGTGTCGCGTGTCCTTCGTGTGCGGAGGTCTTGCCGCTGCACTTTGGGGCCAGGAGCTTTCACGCCCCAGGGCATGCCCCAGCTGCGCCTCGTCCAGAAAACTGTTCGGGGCACCAGAGTCGCGCCAATTCGCCTTCTCTGGCCCGATCTCTGCCCACTCAACCAAAAACAAACGGCAAGGGTGCGTACGTGTGTTCACTGGAAGCTCGCTGGTGTACTTTCTGTTGTAGGCCTTCATTTAGGCGCCGTCATGGTGCCAGGATGCCGCTCGAGAAAGCCAGTCTGGGCGCCGCCCAGAAGAATTCAGGGGGGGCGCTCCTGAGCGGATCTCCTGACCATGGTGAGGAGCAGCGAAATTACAGTACCTCCCTTCGTGCGAGCCGATGGGGAACAGCCAGTCCTCTTATTTGGGCCCCAGCGGGGTGGAGGGACTGGAGGAACTCGCGGATTGCGACAGGACCTTGAGGGGACATTGATACATAGAGGTTTCTGTGTGGACTCAGGGGCCGTCGTCTTGTCGTTCTTGGCGGCATCTTCTTGATCTGAATTGTAGCTCAGAGGACTGACCAGGCATTTTCTGAAAGTTGGCAATGGCTCATGGCCCATCTTCAACGTTGTGCCACGTCGGGCAAGTAGTTTCGGCGCATCAGCGAGAGGGAAGGGGTCCGTTCCACTACCGCGTGGAGTTCAGGGTCTGCGCGACGATTGACGACCTTTGCTGCCATTTGCAGTTGCAGCCTCGTTGCCGTGTCGTTTTCTTCTAACACAACCCGAAGAAGTATTTGAGAAACCCTTCCCCCCCTCCCCGTCCAGCTTGAAGATAACACTTCCGCGCTGGGAAGAATGATCCCCGCACCGGAAGGATGGTGTGGTTATCGCCTTGGCGCCACGCGCATTCGTTTCAAACATTTGCAATAGGTTCACGGATGGAGGGCGGCTCGTTGTTCTCGCCTTAGCGCCGCGCACATTCGATTCAACCATGTGCAACAGCTTCACGGATTGAGGGTGGCTCGCTTACAAAATGTGGTTCTCGCTTCAGAGCCGCACACATTCGATTTCAAAAGTCGCAAGAGCTTCACGGATGGAGGGCGGCTTGTTTTCAAATTGTTGTTTTCGCTTTATTGCCGCGCACGTTATTCGTAAACATGTCGCAAGAGCTTCACGGATGGACAGCGGCTCGTTATCAAAATGTTGTTATCGTTGTATTGCCGTGCACATTCGTTATAAACATGTGGCAAGAGCTTCACGGATTGAGGGCAGTTCGTTTTCAAAATGTTGTTCTCGCTTCAGTTTCGCGCACATTTCGATTTGTTGCAAGACCTTCACGGAGGGATGACGGCGCGTTTTCAAAATGTTGTTCTCGCTTCAGCGCCGCGCGCATTCGATTACAAAATTTGCAAGAGCTTCATGGATGGAGGGCGGCTCAATTTCAAAATGTTGCTCTCGCGTCAGCGCCGCGCAATTTCTTGTTGAAAACGTTGCAGGACTTTCGAGCTTCACGGATGAGGGCGGCTCGTTTTCAAAATGTGGTTCTTGTTTTAGCGCCGCGCACATTCGTTTCAAAAGCTTGCAAGAGTTACGCGGATGGAGGGTGGTTCATTTTCAAAATGCGGTTCTCGCCTAAGCCATGTGTCCCCTATGAGCTCGATGAGTCCCATGTGCCTGATAAGCCCTACAAGCTCTATGAGCTCGTATGAGCCCTATGAGCCCCACGAGCCTTCTGAGCCCTATGACCCTTATGAGCCGCATGAGCCCTATAATCCCTTACGCGCCCTATGGGAATTCTGTATTTGTCCACCATGGAAATGTCGCCAGGTTGGCGTGGAAACTGAAGTGTCCCCGTAACGGTGACCAATCAAATTCCGGATGACCCGCCCACACGTGGGTCACTCGATCGCGCGCACGCGGACGCGCGCGCGGCGAGTTCTGCAGTGTCCACCATGGAAAAGTCGACATGTTGTTTAGGTAATTGAAGTGGAACCCTAACAGTGACTAACCAGATTTCGGGTGACCCGCCCGCGCGTGGGTCACCCGATCGCGCTCGCACGCCAGCGCGGGCGCGCGCCTGGAGAATTCTCGTCCACACTAGAAAAGTCGCCATGTCTGCATGGAAACTGAAGTGGACCCTTAACGGTGACCAGCCAGATTTTGGGGGACCCGCCCGCGCCTGGGTCACCCGATCGCGCGCGCGCGGACGCGCGCGTGGCGCGTTCTGTCGCGCCCACCTTGGGAAATTCTCCAGATTTGCATGGAAAAATAAAGTGAACTCGCGACGGTGATCAACCAAATTCCGGGTGACCCGCCCGCGGGTGGGTTACCCGATTGCTCTCGCGCGCGCGCGGGCGCGCGCGTGGGACATTCTGTATTTGCGCACCATGGAAAAGTCGACATGTGGGCCTGGCTTGGAAGCTGAAGTGAACCATTAACGGTGGCCAACCGGATTTCGAATGACCGCCAGCGCGTGGTCACCCGATCGCGGTTGCGCGCGCGTGCGGAGGCGCGCGTGGGGAATTATTATTTCTTTAGTTGTACACAATGGAAAAGTACCATGTCGGCTTGGAAACTGAAGGTCCCGGATAGTTCCTTGGAGAGCTAAGAGGATTTCAGATTAAGAAGCCAGAGCGGTGGGCAGGGCTCCCCGGCGCAACTTGCTTGAGCCGGAAGCGGGTCCCGAAGGACTCTTTTTACGCGTTTCCCATTACGTGTGCCCGGAAGAAGATCCTTCGGAAGATTTCTCCAGATCCTTCCAGAGTGCTTCGCCAGGCCTTTCCACGCCCTTCGGGCGCCCTGCTATCCGGGTTTTGGATTATACAAGTGAACCCTAAATTGTGACCGTCCAGATTTTGGGTGACCCGCCCGCGCGTGGGTCACCCGAACGCGCGCGCGCGGACGCGCGCGTAGGGAACTGTGTATGTCCACAGTGAAAAAGTTGTCATGGTGGTCTGGAAACTGAAGTGAACCCTTAACGGTGACCAACCGGATTCCGGTTGACCCGCCTACGCGTGGGTCAGCCGATCGCGTGCGAGCGCGGACGCGCGCGTAGGGAGTGAATGTTGTATGTCCACGATGAAAAAGTTGTCTTGGTGGTCTGGAAATTGAAGTGAATTCTAACAGTGGCCATCCAGATTTCGGGTGACCCGCCCGCGCGTGACTCAGCCGATCGCGTGCGCGCGCGGACGCGCGCATGGAGAATTCTTGATTGTCCACAACGAAAAGATTACCATGCTGGTCTGGAAACTGAAGCGAGCCCTTAACGGTGACAGTCCGGATTTCGGGTGACCCGCCCGCGCGTGGTCACCCGATCGCGCTCGCGCGTGCGTGCGGGGCGCGCGTGGGGAATTCTGTATATGTCCGCATGGAAAATTCGCCCGCGCGTGGGTCACTCGATCGCCAGCCCACGCTTAGCTCGGCCAGCATAGGTTTCAGGCGCCCTTCTAAGTACTGCGGCTTTTCTAGCGAATGCCTGTATTAATGGAGCTGCTACCAGTAGTACGACTCTTACTTCTATTACGTTGATTAATTTCAGTATTATCACTTTTCCTTTTTTCCATTAAGTAGCATCCGAATTTCTATGAACGTATATGGTTCTTGCAGTTGCTCGAATTGCTGGCAACGTTATTAATCCACGACGGTCACTATTATGAAATACCTCTAACGCGTCACCGAAAGGCTGGCATTAATTATCTCCCACGCTCTCAGGTGGCAAAGAGAACGCTCCGTGGGGGGCGGGCGCGATACCCTGGGATGGACCACCCCCATGGGGCGGCGACAAAAGTTAATTCTTGATAAAGGATTGCAATACAAACCGCACAAAGCGTTGGCGGTTCGGAGAGGGAAAAAGGAAGCTTCTGATTCAAGCTCCTCTCGAAGAATTATAACGTAGTGCAAATTATTAGTACTACTACTACTACTACTACTACTACTACTACTCCTACTACTACTACTACTACTACTACTACTACTACTACTACTACTATTACTACTACCACTACTACTACTACTACTACTACTACTACTACTACTACTACGACTACGACTACGACTACGACTTCTTCTACTACTACTACTACTACTACTACTACTACTACTACTACTACTACTACTACTATTACTGCTACCATTACTACTACTACTACTACTACTACTACTACTACTACTACTACTACTACTACTACTACTACTACTACTACTAGTACTACTACTATTATTACCACTACTACTACTACTACTACTACTACTACTACTACTACTACTACTGTTACTACTACTACTACTACTACTACTACTAACTACGACGACTACTATTTCTACTACTAGTACTACTACTGCTTCTACTACTACGACTACTACTACTATTACTACTACTACTACTACTACTACTACTACTACTACTACTACGACTACTACTACTACTACTACTACTTCTACTACTACTACTACTACTACTACTACTACTACTACGACTACTACTACTACTACTACTACTACTACTACTACTACTACTACTACTACTACTACTACTACTACTACCACTACCACTACCACTACCACGACCACGACCACGACTACTACTACCACTACTACAACTACTACTACCACCACCACCACCACTACTACTACTACTACTACTACTACTACACTACTGCTACTACGACTACTACTACTCCTATTACTGCTACTACTACGCATACTACTACTACTACTACTACTACCACCACCACCACCACTACTACTACTACTACTATTATTACTACTACTACTACCACTACTACTAGTAGTATTACTGCTACTACTACCAATATTATTGCTACTGGTACCTCTACTACTACTACTACTACTACTACTACTACTACTACTACTGGTACTACAACTACTACTACTACTACTACTACTACTACTACTACTACTACTACTACTACTACTACTTACTACTACCTACTACTACTACTACTACTACCTATTACTACTACTACTACTACTACTACTATTACGACTACGACTACTACTACTACTACTAGTACTACTAGTGCTAGTACTACTACTGCTTCTACTACTACTACTACGATTATTACTACTACTACTACTACGAGTATTACGACTACTACTACTACTACTGCTACTACTACTACCACTACCACTACCACTACCATTACCACCACCACTACCACGACTACTATTACTACTACCACTACTACAACTATTACTACCACCACCACTACTACTACTGCTACTACTCGTACTACTGCTACTACTCCGCATACTACTACTACTACTACTACTACTACTACTACTACTACTACTGCTACTACAACTACTATTATTACTACTATTCTACTACTGCTACTACTACTATACTACTACTATTACCACTACTACTACTACTACTACTACTACTACTACGATTATTACGACTACTACTACTACTACCAGTACGAGTACGGCGGCGGCTACTACTACAACTGCTACTACTACTACTACTATTACTACTACTACTACTACTACTACTACCACTACCACTACCACTACCACTACCACTACCACTACTACTACGACTACTACTACTACTACGACTACTACTGTTACTACTACTACTACTATTACTACTACTACAACTACTACTACTACTACTACGACTACTATTTCTACTACTAGTACTACCGCTTCCACCTAATGTTTCTACTGGCAGTTTTATGCTTTATGTTTATCAGAATTCAATTTAGGCGACCGCCACTTCCACTACTACTACGACTGCTTCCACTACTACTACTACTACTATTACTACTACTACTACTACTACTACTACTACTACTACCACTAATTCTATTACTGCTACTCCTACTACTTTTAATATTGCTACCATTACTACGGCCACGACTACCATTATTATTACTACTACTACTACTGCTACTACTACTACTACTACCAGGGCGACTGCTACTTCTACTGTTACTTCTACTGCTTCCACCACTACTACTACTACTACTACTACTACTACCACCACCACTACTACTACTACTACTACTACTACTACGACTACGACTACGACTACGACTACTACTAGTACGACTACTACTACCACTACGAGTACTAATACTATTAGTAGTACTACCAGTATTACTACTAGTACTATCACTACCATTACCACTACTACTACTACTACTACTACTACGACTACTACTACTGCTACTACTACCACTACTATTTCAACTACTACTACTACTACTACTACTACTACTACTACGACCACTACTACCACTGCTACTACTACTGCCACTACTACTACGACTACTACTACTACTGCTACGGCGACTACGACTACTAGTATTACTACTACTACTACTACTACTACTACTACTACTACGACTACTACTACTATTGCTGCTACAACTACTACTGTTACTACTATCTTACTACTGCTACTACTACTATACTACTACTATTACCACTACTACTACTACTACTACTACTACTACTACTACTACTACTACTACTACTACTACGACTACAACTACTACTACGAGTACGAGTACGGCGACGGCTACTACTACAACTGCTACTACTACTACTACTACTACTTTTACTACTACTACTACTACTACTACTACTACTACTACCACTACCACTACCACTACCACTACCACTACCACTACTACTACTACTACTACTACTACTACTACTACTACTACTACTACTACTACTACTACTACTACTACTACTACTACTACTAGTACTACTACTATTACGACTACTACTAATACTACTACTACTACGACTAGTATTTCTACTACTAGTACTACCGCTTCCACCGAATGTTTCTATTGACAGTTTTATGCTTTATGTTTATCAGAATTCAATTTAGGCGACCGCCACTTTCAACTACGATTGCATTGTCGCATTAGCTATTGCTTGTCATATCTATATACAGCGATTGAGTTAACGAGTCTCCGTTGTACCGTTGTATTCCCCACATGCTCAGGGTATGGCTTTCTTCCCTGCCGTGCCCCGCCCGCGTGTCTCATGTTCCTTATCCTCCTCCGTCTCCCCCTCCTCGCACACAGAGACACATATACACAGAAACAGTCCACACACCAGACGCATGCAAGACAAACACTAGCGCACCCCTGACGTGTTGACTGCATCATTCACGGGGGTGCGCACGGGGTGGTCTCCGAGCGCGGCCGCCACCCACGACATTGTCGCAACGCCTAGCAAACGTGGCCCGTCTGGATACCACAGGGGGTGCGCAGTGGGTGGTCTCTGAGCGCGGCCGCTATCCACGACACTGTCGCAAAGCCTAGCAGGCGTGGCAGCTTCTGGACACCATAGGGCGAGCGCAGGGGGTGGTCTCTGAGCGCGGCCGCTATCCACGACATTGTTGCAACGCCTAGCAGGCGTGGCAGTTTCTCGGCACCACAGGGGGTGCGCAGGGGGTGGTCTCTGAGCGTTGCCGCTATCCACGGCACGATCGCAAAGCCAAGCAGGCGTGGTCTCTGAGCGCGGCCGCTATCCACGACATTGTCGCAAAACCTAGCAGGCGTGGCACTTTCTGGGCACCACAGGGGGTGCGCAGGGGGTGGTCTCTGAGCGCGGCCGTTATCCACGACACTGTCGCGAAGCCTAGCAGGCGTGGTCTCTGAGCGCGGCCGCTATCCACGACACTGTGTCAAAACCTAGCAGGCGTGGCACTTTCTGGAAACCATAGGGGGTGCGAAGGGGGTGGTCTCTGAGCGCGGCCGCTATCCACGACACTGCCGCAACGCCCAGCGAACGTGGCACTTTCTGGACATCACAGGGGGTGCGCAGTGGGTGGTCTCTGAGGCGCAACCGCTGTCCACGGCACTGTCGCAAAACCTAGCAGGCGTGACAGCTTCACGACACCATAGGGGGTGCGCAGGGGGGGGGGTCTCTGAGCGCGGCCGCTATCCACGACATTGCCGCAAAGCCAAGCAGGCGTGGCAGCTGCACGACACCACATTGGGTGCGCAGGGGGGTTCTTTCAGCGCTGCCGCTATCCACGACACTGTCGCAAAACCTAGCAGGCGGGGCACTGTTTGGACACCACAGGGTGTGCGCAGGGGGTGGTCTCTGAGCGCGGCCGTTATCCACGACACTGTCTCAAAACCTAGCAGGCGTGGCACTTTCTGGACACCATAGGGGGTGCGCAGGGGGTGGTCTCTGAGCGCGGCCGCTATCCACGACACTGCCGCAACGCCCAGCGAACGTGGCACTTTCTGGACATCACAGGGGGTGCGCAGTGGGTGGTCTCTGAGGCGCAGCCGCTGTCCACGGCACTGTCGCAAAACCTAGCAGGCGTGGCAGTTTCACGACACCATCACGACACCATATGGGATGCGCAGGGGGGCGGGGGGTCTCTGAGAGAGGCTGCTATCCACGACACTGTCGCAAAGCCATGCAACGGTGGCAGCTTCACGACACCACAGGGGGTGCGCAGGGGGGTTCTTTCAGCGCTGCCGCTATCCACGACACTGTCGCAACACCTAGCAGGAGTGGCACCTTCTGGACACCACAGGGGGTGCGCAGGGGGTGGTCTCTGAGCGCGGCCGCTATGGTCTCTGAGCGCGGCCGCTATCCACGACATTGTTTCAAAACCTAGCAGGCGTGGCACTTTCTGGACACCATAAGGGGATGCGCAGGGGGTGGTCTCTGAGCGCGGCCGTTATCCACGACATTGCCGCAACGCCCAGCGAACGTGGCACTTTCTGGACATCACAGGGGGTGCGCAGTGGGTGGTCTCTTAGGGGCAACCGCTGTCCACGGCACTGTCGCAAAACCTAGCAGGCGTGGCATTTTCTGGACACCATAGGGGGTGCGCAGGGGGGGGTCTCTGAGCGCGGCCGCTATCCACGACATTGTCGCAAAGCCAAGCAGGCGTGGCAGCTGCACGACACCACATGGGGGTGCGCAGGGGGGTTCTTTCAGCGTTGCTGCTATCGACGACACTGTCGCAAAACCTAGCAGGCGTGGCACGTTCTGGACACCACAGGGGGTGCGCAGGGGGTGGTCTCTGAGCGCGGCCGCTATCCACGACATTGTCGCAAAACCTAGCAGGCATGGTCTCTGAGCGCGGCCGCTATCCACGACACCGTCTCAAAACCTAGCAGGCGTGGCACTTTCTGGACACCATAGGGGGTGCGCAGGGGGTGGTCTCTGAGCGCGGCCGCTATCCACGACACTGCCGCAACGCCCAGCGAACGTGGCACTTTCTGGACATCACAGGGGGTGCGCAGTGGGTGGTCTCTGAGGCGCAGCCTCTGTCCACGGCACTGTCGCAAAACCTAGCAGGCGTGGCAGTTTCACGACACCATAGGGGGTGCGCAGGGGGGGGTCTCTGAGCGCGGCTGCTATCCACGACACTGTCGCAAAGCCAAGCAGGCGTGGCAGCTTCACGACACGACAGGGGGTGCGCAGGGGGGTTCTTTCAGCGCTGCCGCCACCCACGACACTGTCGCAAAACCTAGCAGGCGTGGCACTTTCTGGACACCACAGGGGGTGCGCAGGGGGTGGTCTCTGAGCGCGGCCGCTGTCCACGACACTGTCGCAAAGCCTAGCAGGCGTGGTCTCTGAGCGCGGCCGCTATCCACGACACTGTTTCAAAACCTAGCAGGCGTGGCACTTTCTGGAAACCATAGGGGGTGCGCAGAGGGTGGTCTCTGAGCGCGGCCGCTATCCACGACACTGCCGCAACGCCCAGCAAACGTGGCATTTTCTGGGCATCACAGGGGGTGCACAGTGGGTGGTCTCTGAGGCGCAGCC
This sequence comes from Prorocentrum cordatum, assembly GCA_963575745.1. NCBI lineage: Eukaryota > Dinophyceae > Prorocentrales > Prorocentraceae > Prorocentrum > Prorocentrum cordatum. Next base: position 48,585 of record CAUYUJ010016427.1, on the reverse strand, counting down.
GCTGTCCACGGCACTGTCCCAAAACCTAGCAGGCGTGGCAGTTTCACGACACCATATGTGGTGCGCAGGGGGGGGTCTCTGAGCGCGGCCGCTATCCACGACACTGCCGCAACGCCCAGCGAACGCGAACGTTGCACTTTCGGGACATCGCAGGGGTGCGCAGTGGGTGGTCTCTGAGGCGCAACCGCTGTCCACGGCACTGTCGCAAAACCTAGCAGGCGTGGCACTTTCACGACACCATAGGGTGTGCGCACAGGGGGGTCTCTGAGCGCGGCCGCTATCCACGACACTGTCGCAAAGCCAAGCAGGCGAGGCAGCTTCACGACACCACAGGGGGTGCGCAGGGGGGCTCTTTCAGCGCTGCCGCTACCCACGACACTGTCGCAAAACCTAGCAGGCGTGGCACTTTCTGGACACCACAGGGGGTGCGCAGGGGGTGGTCTCTGAGCGCGGCCGCTATCCGTCTCTGAGCGCGGCCGCTATCCGAGCTGGTCATCCAGGGCATAGCAGGCGTGGCATTTTCTCGACACCAGAGGGGGGGCGCAGGGCGTGGTCTCTGAGCGCGGCCGCTATCCGAGCTGGTCGTCCAGGGCATGGCACGCGTGGCATGTTCTCGATGCCATAGGGGGGTTGCTGGTCGTGGTTTCTGAGCGCGGCCGCTATCCGAGCCGGTCGTCCATGGCGTAGCAGGCGTGGCATATTCTCATAATTTTAGGGGGTCCGCAAGTGGCGGTCTCTGAGCGCGGCCGCTATCCGAGCCAGTCGTCCAGGGCGTGGCAGGCGTGGCACTTTCTCGACACCATAGGGGGTGCGCAGGGAACGGCCACCAACATCATTCTTACATGCTTCACTTCAGCTATCATTACTCCAGCCATAATGTAAGAATGTGGGGTTCCTCGGTAACGCAATTATTTTTGCTGCTATTCAGAAATTGTCGCATCGCTTCGTCGGATGGTTGGAACTGATTATTTTCCACGTTCCTACGGTGTCTCGTGGGCTGGGATATTTACTTTCGCGGTTCATCGGTGCTCAAGATATCGTTCCGTGCGGGGCGGGCGCGATACCTTGGGATGGACCGCCCCTAAGCATCAATTTTTCATCAAGGGTGACAATGAGAATCACATAGGGCGGGGGCGGTTCGGAGATGGAGAAAGGAAGCTTCGGATTCAAGCTATTCTCGAAGAGTTACAGCGTAGCGCTACTTAATACAATACTACTGCTATTACTGACTGTACTCAGGGTATTGCTTCTAATACCAGAGATAAGCCACCGGTACTGTATTATTACGGTTGCATCTTTGCGTTATTCATAATCCATATCATATATTGATTGATAAATCATTACATCGTTTCGTAGGACGGCGGAAATTTATTATTGCTTCCGCGTCTGACGATTTCTCGCGGGCGGGAATATTTGTTTTCGCGGTTCCGCGGTGCTGAAGATATCGTTCCGTGCGGGGCTGGAGCGATACTTGTGATGGGGCGGGCGTGCAGAACGGCTGTCGGTGTTCAGAACTTCCTGAGCGAGCTAGCGCTTAGAGCTTCAGTGTTTAGATTGCCAGGACTCCTGCACATGTTTGTTTAAAATGTGCGCGGCGCTAAAACGAGAGCCATATTTTGAAACCGAGCCGCCCTCAATCCGTACAACTCGTGCAAACTTTATAGCAGATGTGCGCGGCGCTAACACGAGAGTCATACTTTTTATCTTTTTAAAACAGCAAGCATTCAGAAAACACAGAAAAAAGCTCGCGGCGCTGAGGCGAGAGCTAGATACAAACAAAAACGTCCGCCTTCAATCCGTGAAACTCGTGCACATATTTGAAAATTAATGTGCGCGGCGCTGAGGCGAGAGCTAGATTTTGAAACCCGGCCGCCCTGAATCCATGAAGCTCGTGCACATTTGAAAGAAAAAACCTTTGTGCGCGGCGCTGAAACAAAAGCTAAGTTTTGAAACCGAGCCGCCCTCAATTCGCGAAGCTCGTGCACAGTTTGATAACGCATGTGCGCGGAGCTGAAGCGAGGGCTAGATTTTGAATCCGAGCCGCCCTCAATCCGCGAAACTCGTGCAAGTTGTTATAGCGAATCTGCGCGCGCTGGGGCGAGAGCTAGATTTTGAAACCGAGCCGCCCTCAATCCGCGAAGCTCGTGCAAATGTTTAGAGCGAATGCGCGCGGCGCTAAGGCGAGAGCTAGATTTTCAAAAACGGCCGCTTTCACTCCGTGAAGCTCGTGCACAATTAAGACAGCGAGTGCGCGCGGCGCTGAGGCGAGAGCTAGGTTTTGAAACCATTCCGCCCTCAACCCGTGAAACTCCCTGGCAATTTTTTCTCAGTGGGTGTGCGCGGCGCCAAGGCGCAAACCAGATATTGAAGACGAGCCTGGGGTGGGGCGGATGTTTGTTGTCGTTGTTGCTGTTTGCGAGGTGTTGAAAAGATCTTTCAGCTAAAATCACCCACGTGAATGTATGTGATTATGCGGCGCTAAGATATCGGGGGGGTCTGAAATACTTCGTAGGGTTATGTTTGCGCTTGAAGGAGCCGTGTGCGCCTGCTTGCGCTTTGTTATCTTCATCATGTTGCGTCGCATGCTCACATGTGTCGTGCACCCTTGAGTATTCCATCATCCACGCGTGGGCACACAAAAGTAGTTGCTTCAGCGCTCATGCTCAGACCAGCGCAGAAGTCACGATACTCATGCAGCGGCACACTAGAGCAACATATTTCGCTGCCCAGTGTTCGTGCGGTTGCCGACGTCTCTGCTCTGCGCTCAGGAGTTTTCTGGGTTCCAGCCCGGCGCAGGCACCAGCGCGCGTGCCAAAGGCCGCGCGCGCGGCTGCGATTTCGCGGCGGGCAGCCCGCCGCGCTCCCTCTGTGCGACAGGTCTGGGCTGCCGTCGCGCCTCCTGGTGGGCAGAGGGCCGCGGGCCGAGACCCTCCGCTCCCTGGGTCCGCCCGCGGGCGTGGGTCCCCCAGGGGGGGCGGAGGCCGCGGGCCTCCTCCCTCGCAGCCTCGGGAGGGAGCTCTCCGAAGAGAGCCTGGAGGCCCAGCGGAGCCTCAGGTGCCCGCCGCTCGCCGCCGCCCGGCGGCAGCCCCAGCGCGTGTGGGGCAGGAGCCGGCGGGCCCCCTTTCGCAGCAGGCGGCGGCGAGCGGGGTCGGGGCCGCAGTGGACGCGAAGTCAGCCCAGCGACGACGCCATGCCGCATGCCGCAGTGGAAGTCGGCGTCCAGGGCAGACTGAGCCCAACGCTGCATCATCGAGTCCGCTCAAAGGCTCAAAGGGCAGAGCATGGCAGTGACCAGCAGATGGCCCCTCCCGCCGAGACGGAAGAGGGCCCGAAGATTTCCTGCACCTTCCGTTGAAACGGCGCGGCGCAGCGTGCAAGAAGCCAAGTCAATCAGATCGTCCAGATTTTGCAGCGGCGTTCGTTTTCGAGTGGCTGAGCTCGGAGCATGCTCAGGATCACTCATATCACGGTGGCCTTCGTGGACAATGATAGCGAGGCTTCCCTTGTGGTGCACTTTTGCGACATGCGCGCGTACCCCTCCGGCCATCATGGAGACACTCAGGAGGAGAAAAAACACACAGACACAAGTAATCGTCCACTCCCAGGAAAAAATTGGAAAATATGGGAAGAGGGGGGGAAGACAAAAACCCAGAAAACATGGGAACAGATGGGGGATCTTTTTATTTGTGTGTATTTATTTGTGTGTCCCAGGGCCCCTTCAGACACTCGTGCACGGCCGAGTACCCCCCGCGACAGGTTCCAGGGCGAGCAGGAGAAGGCGCCCTCGATGCGCTCGGCCTGGCGCCTGGCCGCGGACGACGGCGGCAGCGAGCAGCCCGCTGCGGCATGTTGGCTGAGCCCGTGGACCTGGAGAAGCGCCGTCGGCTTAGGCGCACAATCTGCGGCGACCTGGCTGGCACCACTGAACTCAAACCCAGTGGGCAAAAAGAAAGGGGGAGGAGGGAGTGGCGAGGGGGCGGAGGGGGGAGGGAAACCAGCCACAGCCAAGATGCTGAAACAAGGACCACTTTGTGTTCAGGGCTCCCTTCAAATCCAGATAAGGAAACCTTCTCGTGGCCGAGGTTCGCCATGGTCAGAACATCCCGTATCGGTCCTCGCGTGCCGTTCTTCATCTTTCATGGTACTACAGGCAAACAGGGCCATGGCAATGTGTATAATTACCAGATGTAGTATCCGAGGGCGCCCTTGCCTCTTTGCCCCCCGGCCCCGGCCCATCCCACCCCCAGCCATGGGTCACGGGCCTCCAGCTTCGGCTTCTATTTGGGCGCCCATGGGCCTGGCATCCTTGCCACGCATCTTTATGATCGGGTCGCGCTGCAGTTGCACAATGACCGCATCTCGGGCCGAACGAAGGGGGGGGATAGGGAAAGGGGGGGGGACGAAATCTGCTGCATGCAGCTGGTTTCGGCCCCGCCGCCGGGCCCATTCCTCGAGGCCCGTCCCCGGGAGGCGCTGGGAAAATCAGCTGCGCGAGCTGATTCTGTACACCCTGCCCTCTGCCATCCCCCCCCCCCATCTCGCTCCCCCCGAGTGTCGGGTTGCCCCCGCCGCCGCGCCGCGGGCGCCTCCGCCCCGAGGGGCCCGTGGCCGACCACGAGGCCGTGGCGATCCGGGCCCTCTCGGAGCTGCTGTGGGTCGTGCCCGGCAGGCGGGCACCCCGGCCGAGGGAAAAGATCGGCATCGTTTGACCCATCCCCATCCCCATCCCCATCCGCTAGATTCTCCAGCATTTCTGGGATGTGTCTTGAGCGAATCGCGCCATGGCGTCGCTCTCGTCCTAGTTCGGTTGCCGCGCGCCCGAGCTCTCACGGCCAGTGCCTCCTTTGCTCGAGGCCCCTCGGGTCGATTTTGTTGAGGCCGGCGTGGCAGCGCACGTTCGCCCACGGTTCTTCTCTCGGGCATCAGGCCGCTGGCCGATTGCATGTGTCGGTATCTTTTAACCGATCCCCATCCCCATCCCCATCCCCTTCGAGCCCCCCAGCACAGTACCCCCGCAGTTGGGGAGACACCCCTCGAAGCCCGAAGGGAACGGCCTGTATCCCCATCCAGAGGGTAAATCGGCCAATGGGGCCCAGGCCACGCCGCTGGGGGTGAGGATCGGTTAAACGATATTCAAAAAAACACGATGACCGTGACTCGAGGAAGAAACAACGCCATAAACATAAACTTTTGGCGCTCCGCTGATTTCGTTCGGAAAACGATAATTAGGGTGGGCGCGGGGTGTCCTGGAGAATCTCGTTCCAGATTTCGAGGAGACGAGTTTCGTCCGGATTTTCCTTGTTGGCCAGGAATGGAGACCAATAATAACCCACGCGACATTAACTTCGTTTCTCGCTCGCCGCTTCGGGCAAGATGACCGTGACTCGAAGAAGAAAAAACGCCATATAAACTTTTGGCGGTCCGCGCGGATTGCTTGGATCCGCGCCGGGCCCCCCCGGCGGCGCCTCCGGCGCCGCCCCTTGCGCGCTCCGCGCGCCATGGAGGGGGATTCCAGCGCGAATCCAAGAAGTCCGCGCGGGGCGCCACAAGTTTATGTTTATAGCGTTTTCTCTTTTTCTAGTGACAGACATGGCGAGGGATCGTGTAGACGCCGATTTTGGCCATGGTCCATGTTGGCCGTCGTCGACCCGCGAGGGTGTTCCACGGATTGGCCATGACCAAGACGGATGAGTACCAAGATCGACACTGGCACTTACGCGTCCAGTCTTGGTCATGGTCTTCGTTCTCTTCCTCCCAGAGCGGCTGAGATACGAGTCGAGATGTTTGGTTGCTGTTTACCTCCTGTGCGGTTGGGTCCGAGCACCCAGCGGCTCGAGATGAGTACTCCAGATTTCGTAATAAAGGGAGGGGGGTCTCATTTCGGGGGGGTCTCTTCCAGGCTATCTTGGAGGGCCTGGGGTGGTCTGCGGACGACGTTTTGGAGGGTTCTCCCACGAGGGGGGGTCTGAAATGGCTTGTCTTGGAGGGTCCAGACCCCCTCCCTTTTATTACGAAATCTGGAGTAGAGGGTGTCTGGTTCATGTTTCGGCCTCTTGGGCCACCAGTGGCCGGCTTCGGGCCGAGGAGGGGCTGTCACGCACTGTTTGGCCCCTATAGGCAGGGTGCTCGCCGCGGTCGAAGCTGCGCCAGTCTGCGCGGAGGCGAGTCGCGCTTCCACGCGTGGCTCAAGAGTGTCAGGAGGGAAAGAAACGCACAGACACAATTCACCGTCGATTCCCGAGAAAATATGGGAACATATGGGAAGTGGGGGGGGAAGACGAAGACCCCCAAAATATTCGAAAATGTGGGGATGTTTTTATTTGTGTGTATGTAGTTGTGTGTCCCAGGGCCCCTTCCTAGAGGAGAAACGGCCACGGGGGGGGGGAACGGAAGAGGAGGCACGCTTCCACGGTGTAGTGTCAGCGTGTGGTTAGCAAAAGGGTACTCCCCCTCCCCCGGGGGCTGATGAATAGACCCCGCGGGGCGCGAAACCGTTCTGTTTGTATCACGCGCGCCAGGGTGTCGTCGTTGGCGCCGCCGAGGGGATCGTGGGATCGTGTACCCCCCCCTGCATGACAGCCTCAAAACGGTTGCCTTTTGTATAGAGGTTATTGTGCGGGTCGTACACATCCGAGGCGAATTTTCGTTCCCCCTCTCAGGCGTCGTCGTCGTCGTCTTCTTCGTCGTCGTCGTCTTCTTCGTTGTCCTTGTCGTCGTCGTCGTCGTCGTCGTCGTCGTGGTCGTCGTCGTCGTCTTCGTCGTCGTCGTCTTGGTCGTCGTCGTCTTGGTGGTCTTGGTCGTCTTCGTCGTCGTGGTCATCGTCGACTACAGCGGGCCTGCGCAGCACCCCCCCCTTCACCCATAGGGCATCCGCAGTGCGTCGTCGTCGTCGCCGCCGCCGTCGCCGTCAGTCTGCCGCCCGCCGTCCGTTGTCCTCGTTCTCGTCCCGTCGTCGTCGTCCTCGTCGTCGTCGTCGTCGACGAAGAGAGCGGCCTCTGGAAACGAGCGCAGGCAGGGCGGGGGACGGCGGCGACGACGGTGACAGAGGGGGGGAGGAGGACCACCCGCCTTGCTCGGATCGGACGAAAGGCTGGGGAAGGAAAGGGGGGGTTCCAAAGCCTGCTGCGCGCAGCTGGTTGCGGTCGCCCCGCCGAAGGACCAGTCCTCGACGCATGGCCGCTTTCGGCGCCAGGAGGCGCTTGGAAAATCAGCGACGCGAGCTGTTCTGCAACTCCCCCCTTTGCTGCGCCAGCTTTCGTCCAGCCCACATTGCCCGCAGGCCCGCATCGGTTCGACAGAAGGATGGGCGCCGTGGCTCGCCCTTGCTTCCGAACAACCCCCCCATTGCCCCTCGTTGGCGGTTGGGCGTCGGCGCTAATCACCGGCGCCGCCCCGTTGATTTTCAATTTGGCGGGCGCCACCCCGCGATTCGCCCGTACAGCGGAACTTTTTGTTTAAACGCGCGCCCCCATACGGATTTGTTAATCACAAGCTGACATTACGTTTTCCCATGTCTTCAAGGAGGCGCGGGACCATCAACAAAAAAACTTCAGGGTGAAAAGCAATCCCCGATCAGGGGTTATAAAATGGAGGGCGCGCTCCGAATTGACAAATTCGGGCCACCGGGCGTTTGGGCTGCTGAGGTTCCTGCAGTCGTTGTTCCCTCTCTCAGTGGCCCCCGCGCCATTACGGTTTGTCGAGGTGTTCGATCAGGGGCCCGGCACACCGCCATCCAGCTCTTGCGCCGCAGATCGTGACGGCCGCCGAAAACCACCCAAGACCGAATGGTCGAATGCGATTTTTTCCGAACCCGCATATTGCGGGAGCCATGGCGGGTCTGCGGTCTCTAGCGCCCCAAGGAAATAATTAACAGGCTCTGCGGCGGACGTCGGTTTCACGCCTCCTTTTTTTCGATGCCACCACAGACTCTTCTTTCCAGTCCTCCCCTCCCCGCCCTCCCCTCCCCCTTCCCCTCCCCGCCCTCCCCTCCCCTCCCCGCCCTCCCCTCCCCTCTTTCGGCCCGTGCCTTCCCCTCCCCGCCCCCGTGCCCTCAATCCCCCCTCCCCCCGCCCCGTCTCGGACCCCCCGCGGGCACCTCTGCACTTGTTGTTCCTGGAGTTGGGGCGTGGAACGAGGCCACGCCCACAACATTGTTTGACGTTTCGCGCGCCCCCCGCCGACCCATCAGGAAGCGATGCGCAGGCGAGTTGCCTTTTGTCTGCGGAAGGGCAGGGCGACCCGTCGAACAACGAGGGGGCAGCCGTCGAGCCGAGGCTCGGGATCAACCGAAGCAGACCAAGGAGCCAACCACACACTCTCTGTCGGATGTTCCGACGCTGTGTGTGCTTTTGGGGCCCTCCCGGGGCTGTCTTGGAGCCCTTTTGGAGGCCTTGGGCGCCCACGTCGCCTGTGGGGGCCATTTGGGGGCGTTTCTGAGCGCCTTTGGGGCAGCTCGGAGACATCCTGGGGGCTCACAACCCCGTCGGAATCGAAAAGGCGGCACGGCAGACCTCCCGAAGTTGTCAAGAGGTGTTGGCCTCTCGAGGGCGTCCTTGGGAGGCTCCGTGGAAATTTGGAGCAGCCTCAGGGAGGTAATGGGACTTCTTGCTGGCTTGGGCCATCTTGTGTTATCTTAGAGTGCATCCTGGGTTTTCTGAGGACATCTTGGGCCAAAAAGTACCCTCTGACACATCGTGGGGGGGGAGGGATCCAGCCCCAGGGGAAGGGGATAGGGGGAGGTGTCGAGCTACCCCCCGAAAGACGGCCATTCGCTTACTCCCACCCACCCTCCTACTACACACGTAGCACCCGAGTCTCCGCATTCCCAGGAGACGTCGCTGGATGGGCAGCCAACGGGAACCGAAACAGACGCCAGGTGCGTGACGCTCGAGGGGTGCGCCGCGCGTGCCAGGTGCGCCTCTCGCACCGGGTTGTGAAGCACGTCGACCTTCCACCATCTTTGCCAGAAACAAACATAAATTGGTGGCGGGATGGTCAGCATGGTGTATGGCGCGTGCGTCTGCCAACGCTTCACATTGGCTTATTGCAGCGATGGTGCGCCCACGCACACCACAATGTGCCGACACCCACATCATCCCTGTCAAGAAACAACGCAAACTGATCGCGGGGCGCCCGCGCATGGTCCAAGATTTCGTCTGCAACTTCCAAGGGATTGCGTGGGCCTGCAAACGCGGGGCAATATGCTGGCACCCGCGCCCAAGCCTGACCCAGGACTTGCCGCAAATTGTACTTCACATGTATGTTCGACAGGGATGATGGGGAGATCAGCATTGACCATTGTTCGGACCAGTCGAATCAGGGGAGAGGATGCTTGCGAATAAGGGGCAGTGATGAAACCCTCCTTGAAGGGAAGGGGAAGAGGGGTTGGAAGGGCGAACTCCCTAGACCACCCACGCTCTAAAGGGCTGGTGGGATTCCCCATCCCCACACCCTCCTCCTCTTCCTTCTCCCTCATGGCTGATGCTTCGCATGCTGGAGGCCCCTTTGCCCCCACCCTCCTCGCTCCTTGCCCTCCTCCCCTCACCCTCCATCCTGGACTGTCCCGGCGCCCGGTCCTGGGCGCTCCCGCCGCTGCCCAGGGCCGGTGACTCGGATGCGGCGGTCCGCAAGTGCTGCTCCGCCCTGACGCGGATGAAGGCGGGCCCCCCCTCGAGGGCGGCCGACCGTGGGCGGCATGCGTGCGGCGTGCCAGAACGGGCCTCGCCTTCAAGGACTGGAGGCGCTGGCAGCTGCTTCTCGGCGCGGGGCCGGCGGAAGCAGAACGAGGCCGCCTCCGCCGGCGGAGGCGAAGATCTGTCCCCCAGGAGGTGACAATCGTGTTGGATGCAGGGTTTCCGGAACCCGCCACGCGTCTACATCCACGCCCTCGCGCCGCGCGCCCCAGGTATAGGGCCGCATGCGAACCCTACCCCTACCCCCTACGATTTCTGAGGGGGAGGGTGGGCTTCACTTCGCTCGGGAGCTCCCGAACGAAGTGAACACCACCCTTCCCCTCAGAAATCGTAGGGGGTAGGGGCAGGGTTCGCATGTGGCCCCCTACCTGGGTCATCAGTTGAGGCCCAGTGTGTGCGGGGCGGTTTGGCACGCGGAGCGTATCCGTGGGAGCGCGCATCCGCGGAGTCGCGCGTCGGCGTCCAGGCCGCGAGGGCACCGATGAGGACGTGCACGTCCTCGGGAGGCCACGTCGCCTCCTCGGCAGGGCGCGGGGCGAGCACATGGTCGAGGTGGTGCCTGGGAGGGTGCGCCAGAGACTCGAGCAGTGGCGAAGCGTCCTGGTTCGCCTATAGGCCGACCAAATAATGTTCTAATAACCTCTCGTGGTCTGCACGAAATGTTCTTAGAACATTTCTGGCCGATAATGTGTTGTTTGATCACATCGGGTTTATGTTATAATGAAATTGTTATTGTTCTTCGTACACTTTCTGGGGTTCTAGGAAAATCTCGTGGTAGGCCTATTAGAATGCCGGGACCGTCGGTCCCTGCTCCACAGAGACAGGTCCTGAGGGAGAGGTGCTGGGGCGCGCGAGGACGGGTGGGCCAGGGACCCTCTGGAGTGGAGGCGGGTGGTGGCGGCAGGACCAGGAGCAGGAAGGCGGGAGGACAACCCGCAAGCGCGACGAGACGCTTCGGGGAGGGGCCTGGGGAAAGAGGATGATTCCGAAGGCACATTCGCGCTCTGCTTTCCGAACTGAATGAGCGTGAGAAGGACATCGAAGGATCCAGAACTGAACGGGGAGACAAAGCCAGGAAGCCTGGACATTTGTTCTGCCGTTGAGTGCACTCCTCGAGATGTGGCAAGTGACACGGTGTGGCAAGTGTCTGGAGGGCTCAGAACCGTGATGCCGCATCTGCTGATAGAAAGGGGGGAAGAAGGCCATCCGACCGTAAGCCGAGGAATACGAGCTTAATCTTGTGGCGGCAGCCGTGAGAGCGCCGCCCAAGGAGGCCACGCAACCAGTACAGGGGCCCAATCTCGAACGTCGAATCAGACAAATTCCAAGCGACCTTGGTGTTACCGTTTTCGAATCCTCATTATCTGTCTTCTGATTCTTTTCATGTGTATCATTCGTCTTATAGGTATCGCCCTCTCCTGCGAGCCCTTCCCTGTATTCCGTATCAGTTTGTTCGTTTTGTGGAGGCTCGTTCTTGAGGTTCTGTTGGGGGCCGAGCGCGAGTGTCTCGGGGCCTCTTTGGAACTCCGGGGCTCGTTTTGGGGGCCTCTGGTGGCTTTGGGGGGCAACATTGGTGCCAACCACAGCTTCCCTCAACGACTGGGTCACGATTTGGATTGGTTCGGGGGGCGTCGTCGGACCATCTTGGGTCGTCATGAGGCTCTCTCCATGCCGTCTTGGGGCCCTAGTGGGCCGTCTTGGGGCGTCCTTGAACTTTCTGGATTGTTTTTGGGCCAGCGTTGTGGGTGGCGAGTTTCGGGGCCTCTTGGGCAGTATAGGAAGACCGGGACACTGAAAAACCGAGTGCCTCCAAATCACGGAAAATTGTGAGACAATTGATGTTCTTGCGTGTGCATGGCATATTGGGGTCTTCTTTGGGCCGTCGTCGGGTGGGGCCGCTTGGGGCTCCTCGCGGGGCATCTGGCCGCCCTACTGGCCGCTCTGGTCCCCGTGGCTAGGCCACACAGGAGCGTACAGGAGGCCCAGACGGCCGCAAGGACCATCTGCAGGGGTCTCTCGGGGGCCCCCGGGACCAAGGCTCCGGGGGGGTCAAGTTCTGAGGGGGGGATGGGGGGTGTTCCATTTTTCCCAGGTGTTGAAAGTAGTTGAGTAGGGATGCAGGTTGGTTTTTGCCTCTCCGTGCACCCTTTGATCTTAAGTCGGCATTTCGGGCATATCTGGCCATCTTGGAAACATGTTGGGCCTCGATGGCTGGACGCCTTGCAGAGCACCAGCGAGGTGTCGGGGCGCCGAGAGAGCCTCGGGAGGGAGGGGCGGTGCATGCGGCGGACTGTGAGTATAGAGGAGGGAGTTCTCAGAAACTTGGCATTCTACCACGCCTCGACGTGCCAGGAAGCGGGAGGCGGATCAATTGTAGTGGCCTCCGGCCAGTGCCGCCGATCCGGGGCGCTCCCGATGGTGCTCGGGTTCGCTTGGAGGCCTACGGGGCCGTCTTTGGGCCTTCTCGGGGCCGTCGTAGGAGGAGGCTTCTTGAGGGGATCTTCGAGCCTCTGAGGGGCTTCTTTGTACATTTTTTGGCTGTCTCAGGGCGTTCCTGGCCCGTCGAAAGCCGTCTTGGGCGCCTCGCTGTGCAGTCTGGGAGCACTCTGGGGGCGCTTCGGGGCCGTCTCGGAGGCAACCTTGGCCGTCCTGAGGGCCCACGGGGCCGTCTCGGGACCCTTTTTGGGGGCGTCGGAAGGCTGAAAATAATGAGGCGCTCGAGTCCTTCAAAAGCATGTGGAAAATCTGATCTGGGCCTCTTCGGGCCTTTCTTGGAGGGCATCCTGGGCCATACTGGGTGCATCTTGAGCCGCCTGGGAGATCTCTGGCGGCCATCTTGGGCTCTCTGGCCCCTGGGGTGGGAATCTGTAGCTGATGCTCGCTCGCGCCCCAGCCCCACCCCGAAAGCGGAGCACAGGCGGAGCAGGCGCCCCCCCCCTGCCCCGGCGGAGCCCCCCGGCACCCCCCAGCAGAGCTGGAGCTCGGGCTGTAGGCTGCAGCCCAGGAATCTGTGAAGCTCACACGCCGGGTCGGCGGATTTCTCGACCTCATTTCCTGCTGATCGCCCTCGTTCACTTCCGGGCTCGCAGTCGACCTCTACGTGTCAGCCTATGTGCATACAGAGTTAAGCTTCTGTCTACAGATCTCGGTTACATCGAGTGCGTTCTGACTCGCATGGCGATTTACATTTCGAGTTGCATTCCGATCGCACTTGTGAACGCATTTCAATTCACATGTCGATTCCCACTTCAAAAGGACGTCAATTACAGTCCTAGTAACATGTCTCTGTATTTCGACTGTCACGTTGGTGTAATTTCCGATGCTTGCATTTCGATGTTCATTTCGGTTCGGCTACCGATCAGCATTGGACGAACATTTCGAAATGCATTCCGAGTCCCACTGGATTTGCATGCGGATCTGCGTTTCCCACAGGACAAATGACGGGACAACCACGCGGCAATCTTTCGCGGCAGTGCATATGACAATCGCGGGACAACCCACGGGCAAACACAGAACAACCTTTTGGACAACCACAACCGCGGGACGACCACAGCGAGGCACCTTCGGACCAGAGCATAACTCTGTTGCACGACCTGGCCCTAGCGTTGGCCGACACGTCATCGCCCTCGCGCAGCTTCGCCTCGCCCGCACGCGCGACACGAAGCGGAAGTGAAACCAACTTCCTATTTGGGCCCACTTCGCTGTCACCCCCCAGCCTCATGATGTTCCAACCTACTTTAGCCTTGATCTCCAGAAAAAATTCGAGCACCAAGAAAGTGCCCCACAACTCGAGGGTTTTCACGTGCCGGGCCCTGGGACACACTCGTTCGACACTCTTTCGACATTATTTCGACACTTTGCCGGGTGCTCGAAATTATTTCTGGGATGCGGTCTGTAAGTACGATGGGGGCAACGTCAATTTGGGCCCACTTCGCTGTCACCCCCCAGCCTCCGATCTATCCAACCGCAGAGCAGCCGGCAGACGACCGCACGGCAGCAGCACGGGACGCACGGGACAGGACAGCCGCACGGGGCAGCCGCACGGGACGACGCGTCACAGGAAAACCGCAGCACAGCCCGCCCGGCCCCATCCGCGCCCGACAATTGTTGTCGGATTTGCACCTCCTCCTCATCCTCCTCCTCCACCTCCTCCTCCTGTTCCTCCTCCTCCTCCTCCACCACCTCCTGCTCCTCCTCCTCCTCCTCATCATCATCAATACCTAGGTCAAGCAGTGGCGAAGCGTCCCGGTGTGCCTGTAGGCCTACCAAACACTGTTCTAAGAACTTGTTGTGTGGCCTCCACGAAGTGTTCTAAGAACAGTTCTGGCTGGGACTGCCTTGTTTGAACACATCGGGTTCATGTTCTGAGAACCCTGTTTTTGTTTTTAGAGCATCAGAACATTTTGGGGTTCGAAGAACATGTCGTGGTAGGCCTATAGGAATGCTGGGACGGTCGGTCCCTGCTCAACTAGGGTGATCACGTCCTCGCCCGCACACGCAGCTTCGCCTCCCACGCACGGCGCGAGCCGAGCCTCAACCAGAACCGATTTCTTTGTGGGTGGTGCTCCGTTTCATACAGTCGGCCTTGATTAGTTGATCGACCCTGCCAAATCAAGGGTACCCTTGTGTCCTGTGCCTCGCGACCCATGCCTCCTGCATTCCTATGGCGCTGTGGCCCTCAGAAGGGTCTTGTGTCCTGTCGCGTGTCCTGTCCAATCAAGTCCGACTGTACCTGTCGAACCCCCCACGTTCCGACGTTGTGCTTCGCAGCCCTATGGCTCAAGCCGAGGGGTGGAGCATGGGAGTCTCGGCGCCTTCGTCCCGAGGCTCGCCAGGATGGCCCGTGGCGGCATCCGGACGGCGTGGCTGGCGCTGACCTTCTTGGGCGCGCCGTCCGCTGGGACGGCGCCGACCTACCAGACTCTGCTGGAAGCGGGTACGAGCTGCGCGCGGCTTGGACTTCAGGACACGCTGGACGAGGCGTTGTGCGCCGCGTTTGCCGAGGATGCTCTCGGGCTCGACAGCAGCAACGAAAATCAGTATTACGTTGCCGGCTTCAACTTCGGGCCCTTTGGCTGCATGTACATGGTCCAGGACAACCCTTTTGTCGTCTTCAGCACATTCGGCGAAGAAGGGTATGAGTCTCCAGCCGCCAGGAGCATTTGCATGGGGTCCACCACCTCGACCTCTTCGACCACCACGGGAACAACATCCACTTCTACGACGTCCACGTCCACGTACAGCATCACCACGACCACGACCACATCTGCGACCACGACCACTACCACAACCACGTCCACGACGCTGTCCACATCAACCACGACCACGACCACGTCTGTGACCTCGATCACTCTCACAACCACGTCCACGACGTTGACGAGCTCAACCTCGACGACGACGACGGCGACGACGACAACGACGTTCACATCTACGTCGACGTCCACGTCTACGTCGACGTCTACACATACGTTCACCACCACTTCCACGTATACCACTACGACCACGACCACCACGCATACCGGCACCACTACCACGACCACGTCCACGTACACGAGCACTTCAAGCACGACAAGGACAACGTCCACTTCCACCTCCACGTCCTCGACGCTGACAACGACCATGACGTCCACGTATACGTCGACATCCACGTCTACGTCCACATCCTCCTCAACTTCGACTAGCATGACGACGTCCACGTCAACGGTCACATCCACCTCTACCTACACAAGCACATCAACTACGAGGACAACGTCTACATCCACGTCTACGTCCTCGACGACGTCCACGTCTACGGCGACATCGACGACGAAGACAACATCCACGTCCACGTCCACGACAGACACGGTGACGACCACGACGCTGACAACGTCCACGTCAACTTCCACGTCGAAGTCGACGACTTCTACGTCCACCACCACCACGACGACCACGTCGACCACCACGGCGACGACCACGCTCACCATATCGACTACCACGTCGAAGTCGTCGTCGACGACTTCCACTCTCACCACCACGCTGACCACGTCCACGACGTCTACGACGGCCGCGGCAGCGCCCAGGCTTGCCTTGGAGGACGCTAAGAGCGCCTCCACGCTCCTGGTCGTCGCCCTCATTGGCACTCTGGCGGGCGCGGCGCTCTTCTTGTACACCTGCTACGGCGCCTATCGCTGGCGCGAGCGCAGGCGGCGCTCGCTGCGGGGCAAGGCCGTCGTCTTCTCCGCGTGGGAAGACATCGAGGGCGTCGTGCCCGCGGGCGCACAACCGGGCGCCGCCGAGGACCGCGCTGGGGTCTCCAAGGTTGGCGCCCCGGATCTGCGCAGCTTGGGGTCTCCAAGGTCGGCATCTGCGCTGCCAGCGTCTACGAGGTGGGCATCCGCGAGCTCCCACCCCGTCAGCCACAGCGCCGCCAGCTCCACGGCGGCTACGTTACCATCGTCTACGAGGGCGGAGTCTACGAGGTCTTCGTCGACATTTCCAGCGCCCACGAGGCCACCGTCTACAAGCTCTCATGCCACCAGTCACAGCGCCGCCAGCTCCATGCTGCCTACGGTACCAGCCCCTGCGAGGTCGACGCCAGCAAGCTCTCACGCCGCTGGCGACAGCGCCGCCGGCAGCTTGGCGGCGCCTACGCTGGCCAGTGGCCGTCACCGGCTCCCTGAGCGGCTCCCTGGCATTGACGTCTACCAGGCCGGTGCCTCGCAAGCGGGCCCCGTGCAGCATTCTCGCCAGCCCCGGTAAAATGCGCGGGGCCGGCCGAGCCGAGCCCACCGCCGGCCCCTCTCGGTGGCACTGTCTTGGCGCAACCTTGATCATCGGGAGCCCAGGGTGACTCGGGGTGCAGCGAGGAAAGAGGAGGAGGAGGAGGAGGAGGAGGAGGAGGAGGAGAGCATCCCAGAGGCATTCGTTGACCCGTAGTCGCTCGCTGAGTGCAAGCAGGAGGAGACGTATGCAAATTCGGAATTCGCCAGGCAGCTGAATTCGTGCCGTGCTCATCGGCGAGTTCCCCTCCGGGATCCATGCACAGAAATCGGAATTGCAAAGCCAGACACTTGGAAAAATTCAGGTTTGTCTTTGTTTGCTTAATGCCTGGGAATTGTCAGGCGTTTTTTGCCCGCTTGTGCGGAAAGCCTTGACGGATGGTGGAGGCTCTGCCCAGGTCGTGGCGGCACTGAAGTAGGTCGCCCTTAAGGAAAATCTTCACTGTTCCAAATCGGGCCGAAGCGATGCGGGACCATTCGGTTATGAGCAGCGGTGAATTTACAGCAAAGAGCGGAAAACGGGGTGGGTGGGGGCAGAACACCCGCAGAGGACACGAAGCATGGAACATAGGGCCCCAAGACGCAAGATCTCGGGGTCCTCGGAACCGTGAAGATGGAACCCACTAGAACACACATACAAGCACATACGCACACATACATACATAAACGGCGCACATATACACATACGTGTATATATATATATATATATACAGATGTGCATGTATACATAAGTATTCCCCTGTCGATGTAGGGTAACGGACGCTTGGTGCGCTAACGGCTAACGGGATGTGTCAGCATACATGGAAATTGAGTTTATGCCGACTGCGCTCGAGCCTAAGCCGTAATATCCCAGATTAAGTGCGGGCAGCGGCGAGCGAGCGAGCAGAAAGTGCATGCGGCATGCAGCGGCCAAGCATGCGCGTGGGAACACGGAGGAGCGATGCAGTTGTCTTTGGCACCAACAGAACGCACACGCACACGTTCACACACACACAGACACACCAGATGCTTGTCATTACTACACCGACAGCGATCTTGGATCTCCCTAAGGGCCACGAACAGTGTGAGGGGTGCCCCGAAATGGGGGTGGAAGTGCATGCGGGCGTTGCCACTGGGGCCTTCGGTGGAGCTCCCTATGTCGCCACGAAACGTGTGAGGGGTGCTTTGAAATTGATGGTGGAACTGCACGCGGGCATTGCCAGTGGGGCCTTCGGTGGGGCTCCCTATGGGGCCACGAAACGCGTGAGCTCCCTATGGGACCACGGAAGGTGTGAGGGATGCGTCGGAATTTAAGGTGGAACTGCATGCAGGCGTTGCTACTGGAGCCATCAGTGGGGCGCCTTGTGGGGCCACGAAGCGTGTGAGGGGTGTGCCGAATTGGGGGTGGTATTGCATGCGGGCACTGCCCCTGGGCCCTCGGTGGAGCTTCCTATGGGGTTGTGAACCGTGTGAGCGGTGCATCGAAATTGCGGGTGGAACCTCATGTGGGCGCTGCCATTGGGGCCTTCGGTGGAGCTCCCCATGGGGACACGAAGCGTGTGAGGGTTGTGTTAAGCTAGTGACATGCGGAGGGTACAAGGCAGGGATGGGATGGGAGGAGGAGGAGGAGGAGGGGGAGGAGGAGGAGGAGGAGGAGGAGGAGGAGAAGGAGGAGGAGGAGGAGGAGGAGGAGGAGGAGGAGGAGGAGGAGTGGGGGAGGAGGGGGCAGCGGGAGGAGGAGGAAGGACGAAGGGGCTGTCTCTGCAAAACGAGGACCCAACACCACAGGATGGCTGGGAACAGAACAATGATTGACGCTTCGCAGTTTGCCAGGCGAATTAAAGCTCTGTTGCGAGAGGTTCTCGGGAATCGCTTGGAGCCATCCGGGGGCCTCTCTTGGGGTCCTCTTGGGGTCTCTTCGGGCCCTTTGGGCGGGTCTGAGAGGTCTCGTGGGGCCGTCTTTGCTCCCGTAGCTCAAAAGGAGGGGGGTCCTCAATTCAGGTCCCCCCCCTCGGAGGCTCAAACATTGCCTCTTGGGGCCTTCTTGGGTTGCTCTTGGGCGCTCTTGAGGCCCTCTTGGGATCCTCTTGGGGCGTTCTTGGGGCGTTCTTGGGCCGTTTTGGGGCCATCTTGAGGCCTCGGACGCCCATCAGAAACAAAAAGGCGAGAACGCAAAAAAGCAGTGACGCTCCACAGGTTTTGGAGCCATTTGGGCCTCTTGGGGGGTTCCTTGGAGGGCTCGGAGGGCACTTGAAACCATCTTTGGGCCGTCTTGGGGCGTCTTCGATGTATGTGGGAGGCTATCTTGAGCCATCTTCAGCTATCTTGAGCCATCTTGGAGGCAATCTTGGGCTCTCTGAGGCCCTCTTGGAGCCACCTTGGGCGCTCTACTGCCTCGCGCCCCCCCCTCCCAGGCCCAGGGGAGGGGGTAGGGGGAGGGGTCAAGACTCCCTCCCCGCCCGCAAGCCGTCTCGCTCACTCCCACCCGCCCTCCCAACACATACGCAGCACCCGAGCTTGGCCCGAGCCGCAGCAGATTCAGCAGTCGTCTTTGGATGGGCAGCTACTGGGGGCGAATCCGCCGCCGCCGCCGCCGCCGCGCCGCCTCCGCCGCCGCCGCCGCCCGGGGGGCCCGCCGACGCCCCGCGCCGCCGCCGCCGCCTCCGCCGCCGCCGCCGCCCGCCGCCGCCGCCCGCCGCGCCGCCGCGCCCGCCGTCCGCCGCCGCCGCCCGCCGCCGCCGTCCGCCGTCCCGCCGCCGCCGCCGCCGCCGCCGCCGCCCCCTTGCCGAATCGCTGCAGCCGCAGCCGCTGCCGCCGCAGCCGCTGCCGCCACCGCTGCCGCCGCCGCCAACGCCGCCGCGCCGCCGCCGCCGCCGCCTCCGCCGCCGCCGCCGCCGCCGCCTCGCCGCCGCCCGCCGCCCCGCCGCCGCCGCCGCCGCCGCCGTCCGCCGCGCCCGCCGCCGCCGCCGCCGCCGCCGCGCCGCCCGCCCCTCCTTGCCGAATCGCCGCAGCCGCAGCCGCTGCCGCCGCAGCCGCTGCCGCCACCGCTGCCGCCGCCACCGCCAACGCCGCCGCCGCCGCGCGCCGCCGCCGCCGCCGCCGCCCGCCGCCGCCCGCCGCCGCCGTCCGCCGTCGCCCGCCGCCGCCGCCCGCCCCTCCTTGCCGAATCGCCGCAGCCGCAGCCGCTGCCGCCGCAGCCGCTGCCGCCACCGCTGCCGCCGCCGCCGCCACCGCCGCCGCCGCCGCCGCCACCGCCGCAGCCGCCGCAGCCGCTGCCCCCGGCGCAGCCGCCGCCGCCGCCAAGTGTATTCTGCATTGTTTTTTTGGCAGGGATGGTGGGGGGATGCCGCATCGGGTTCGCTGCGCATGCTCCGAATTTAGTGGCCTAGTATATTTTATTACCTAACAGTTTTTGCTGATAGGTTTCTGGTGGTTTGAAAAGAGAGCAGCAGATGACTCCACAGGGGGGTCGGGGCGGGACCCGGAACGGCTGCCGCCGAAGCCGAAATCGCTTTGGACATCCTCGCAAAATCGTTCTTGGTGCTCCCAGAACTCCACTCCCGGGCCACATTTTGGATGCCCGGAGCCAACTGTAGGCCACTTCGTGCTCTTCAACTTCCCAGAACTCCACTCCCGGGCCACATTTTGGATGCCCGGAGCCAATTGTAGGCCACTTCGTGCTCTTCGACTTCCCAGAACTCCATTCCCGTGCCACATTTTGGATGCCCGGAGCCAATTGTAGGCCACTTCGTGTTCTTCAAGTTCCCAGAATTCCATTCCCGGGCCACATTTTGGATACCCGGAGCCAGCAGTAGGCCACTTCGTGTTTTTCTACTTCCCAGAACTTCATTCCTGGGCTACATTTTGAATGCTGAGGCAGGCTGATGCTGCGGCCGAGGCAGGCTGAGGCTGAGGCAGGCTGAGGCTGAGGCCGAGGCTGAAGGCAGACTGAGGCTGAGGCTGAAGAAAGACTGAGGCTGAGGCTGAGGTAGGCTGAGGCTGAGGCTGAAGCAGGCTGATGCTGAGGCAGGCTGAGGCTGAGGCTGAGGCTGATGCAGGCTGAGGCTGAGGCTGAGGCAGGCTGAGGCTGAGGCTGAGGCTGAAGGCTGAGGCTGAGGCTGAGGCTGAGGCTGAGGCTGAGGCTGAGGCTGAGGCAGGCTGAGGCTGAGGCTGCTGTGCCGTGCCGCTGCGACTGTCATCGCGAATGCGACTACGACTGCGAGAACAGCAGAATTCTACAACTGGATTTTCATCGGAATCTTAAGGGGAATGCTTTCAGATATGTTTCTACACATCGCTGTTAGGTTGCTTTGCCGGGATAATCATTTTTGTTAACAAGGGATGGTGGGGGATGTCCGCATTGACCCTGGTTGGCGCCCAGTCGTTTGTGGGGTGTATATTAATAAGGAACGATGATTGATCAAGACTCCCTCCCCGTCCGCAAGCCGTCTCGCTCAACCCCACCCGCCCTCCCAACACATACGTTGCACCCGAGCCTGGCCCGAGCCGCAGCATATGCAGCCGCCGCCTCCGCCGCCTCCGCCGCCGCTGCCGCCGCCCGCCGCCGCCGCCGCCGCGCCGCCGCCGCCGCCGCCGCCGCCACCGCGTCGCCGGCCGCCGCCGCCGCCGCCGCTGCCGAATCGCCGCCGCAGCCGCTACCGCCGCAGCCGCTGCCGCCACCGCTGCCGCCGCCGCCGCCGCCGCCGCCGCCGCCGCCGCCGCCCCCGCTCCCGCCCCCGCCGCCGCCGCCGCCACCGCCGTCGCCACCGCCGCAACCGCCGCAGCCTGCCCCCGCCGCAGCCGCCGCAGCCGCCGCCGCCGCCGCCGCCGCCAAGTGTACTCCGCATTGCTTTTTGACAGGGATGGTGGGGGGGGCCGCATCGGGTTCGCTGCGCGTGCTCCGAATTCAGAGGCTGAGTGTGTTTTGTAGTCTTTTTTACAAAGGGATGGTGGGGGGGTGCCCTCATGGACTCGGGGTGGCTCCCAGTCGCGTGGGGGAGGGGGTGTATATTACTAATAGGGAACAGTGATCAATCTTCCCGCCCGCCCGCAAACCTTCTTGCTCATTCCCACCCGCCCTCCCACCCAACACATACATAACACCCGGGAGTTCGCACATCGCGCAAGAACGCCGCAGGCGCCACGGGGTCCAGATGCACCAGACCCTTGAAAGCCCAAGCGTGCCAGGCGCGCCAGGTGCGGCACGTGCTCCACGTGCGCCCAGTGTTCAACGTGCTCCAGCCGCGCCAGGTGCGCCAGCCACTGGGAACCGATAGGGGCTCTTGGGTTTGGCTTTGAGCTTTCTTGGCCAATTTCGGAGCTATGTGGAGGTTTCGAAATCCCATCGGAAACGGCAAGGCGAAACGGCAGCAGCCACTGATGTGTCAAACCAGTCGGTCGACCACTTGCGCCCATACATCGGCCCGATGAAAGTTCTTTGAATTTTCATCTCGACCCTGGCCGGCGGAAGTCGACGGAAGTAAAACGAGGCCGAAGACGGGGGAAGGCCGTCGGAAGGCTTGCGGATGTCAGCGGAAGTAAACGACGCCCCTTCCGAACCCCCCTACCCCCGTAGAAGCCTAGCAACGTAGTCTTCCTCCGTGGGCCGGGCGGGATCCCGCCTGGCTTATTCCGCTTTAATATTATAGCTTAGTTCAGGACGATTAAAATCCCACCCATTAAAAATGGGGTATAGTAAAATCCCGGGTCGTTCACGGATCCCTCCATGCTGGGATCGGCTCGAAGTAGAGAGTGGGGGTCATAAGTTGCAGTATATTTGCCGTGTTGGGGCCGTCTTGAGGTCATCTTGAGATCATCTCCCGGTCGCGTTTGGATCACGCAGTCGTCGCATGGTCATTCTGGGGCCACCTTGGGCGCGCTTGGATCCATCTTGTTGCCATCGGGCCATCTCGGCGTCACGCGTTGCTCGTGTGTTTCGTCATCTGCGAGTCGGCCTGAGACGGTCCAGAATCCATGGCGGGATCGTGTTGGGGTGGCATCATTCTGGGGTCGTCTGGACGTTATCGTCCGTGGCCTGAGGCCCTCCTGGAAGCATGTGGTGGCCATGGGGCGTCTGGGGATCGCGTGCGTGGGAGCGCTGAGCACGCGCGCGCGCGACTTTTCATCTTGCTGACGGGTATACATACATATTCTTCCGCTTGCGAGTTTCCAAGGAAACTTTTGTTGGAGCCAAGTAAGGCAGGCGGGATTTGCTGGCACCCCAGAGGCCCTGGTAAAATACCCATGCAAAAATGGTCGCGAGGCGGCTGCGCATGCTCCAAATGTGGAGGCAGAGTGCGCTTTGTATCGTTTTTTGATAAGGATGGTGTGGGGGCCGCATGGGGTCGGCGTGGGTCCGGGTTGGCCGCTGGCCAGGTGGGGGAGGGGGTGTATATTGATGAGGAACAGCGATAAACCCCTCCCCCGAATAGCAGAAGAGAGAAGACACAACTCGGGCCGAACGAAAGGGGGGATAGGGTAATGGGGGGTTACAGAACCTGCTGCGTGCAGCTGGTTTCGGCCACGCCGCAGGGCCCATTCCTCGATACATGGGCGCCTCTCGGCGCCGAGAGAGGCGCTGGGAAAATCAGCTACGTGAGCTGATTCTCTACCCTACTCTTTGCTATCCCCCCCCTTTCGTTCCCCCCGAAAAACTCGTCAAAGCATCTACGCCCAGGGCTGTTGGGACTGTGCTGGTCCGCAGCGAGGGCAGGCGCCAACGCGTTCGGGAAAAGCCAGCGGGCCGCGCTGGGCCGAGGGCACACACAGGTGACGAGGGGAGGAGGAGGCCGGCCGCGGAGGAGGAGCGCGGGAGGAGGCCTCAGGCGTAGAGTTAAGTCGGGCACGTCCTTCTACAGGAGGAATATTCAAAAAAAATGTTTCAGGGGATGATTTTGTGACTATTTTTGCGCATTCGGGAGCATCTTTGGGGCATTTTTTCGTCACAGATCCGCCTGTAGGAGGAAATGCCCGACCTAAGACGAGGGGAGGAAGAGGGCGGCCGCGGAGGAGGAGCGCGGGAGGAGGCCTCGGGCGCAGAGAGAATCATGGCCGCGAGGATCAGAGGAGGAAAAGGTACCCATACCTCTGCCCTTCGGTCTCGTCTTCCCCTGTTTGGGCCTCCTGGGAGGCGCTCGTCGTCACCGCCGGATTCGCATCGAAATTCTGGTCAGAACGCACCCCGGGAGAGGTCCAGGGGGTAGCGGTATCGCCTCCTCGTCATTCGTCCCGCCTCCCCCTCCTCCTCCTCCTCCTCCTCCTCCTCCTCCTCCTCCTCCTCCTCCTCCCTCGTCCCTACTCGCCCTCCTCCTCCCCCTCCTCCTGCTCCTCCTTTTTACTTTGGCCAAATATAAGCATCAAGCCTGCTGCTGCTGTACCTTTGGGTCTCCCCAAAGGAGTGCGCAGGGGCGGCCTCGGGCACCGGAGGCCCCAGCCTGCCCGAAGGTGAGAGCCGCCAGTGCGAGCTGCCGAAGGAAGGGCAGCGCAGGTCCCACCAGAGAGGCAAGCCGTCCACCACTGGGCGGTGCCCTGGCGAAGGGCCCAGCCATGCACGCCGGTCGTTGGAAGTAGGTATTTTTGGATTCCCGGATCCCGATCTACTTCAAGTGCCTTCCTGCTTCAAGAATCGGCATGCTGTTGCTGTGTTTTGTTATTATCTGGGAGGACCTGGAATCAATCCACTACATCTGCCTTCCTACTTCATGTTTCTACCTACTTCTTCCGATCGACGTGTATATGCAGTTGTGAGTACCGCCGCTGCGAGAGCCGCCTGCGGTGGAGGTCCCCATGGGGCCACGAAGCGCGCGAGGGGAGCGCCAAAATGGGGCGGGGCCGCCATGTGAGCGCTGCCGCTGATACATGAGATTTAGATAGCAATGGGGCCGCGAAGCGCGTGATGGGAGCGCCGAAACGCGCGAGAGGCATGCAAACACCGCGAGGGAGTTCAGACGAGGGAGGGAGCGGCACATTCTTTGAATTTCGAAACATCTGCAGCTTGTCTTCTCTGACAAGCAAAGCGCCGCGGGAAGGGTAAGGCCCGGGAAAAATGCGAAGGGTATGCCAAAATGAGGGGAGGGGGGTGCGACATTTTGGGGGATCTGCATTGGCGGCACCTTCAGCCCAGAAAAGCTAGAGAGGAAAATAATTAGGACAACCAGGAAAAAGTATGTGTTCTCACAAGGGAACAATCGGACAAATCTAGGAAGACCTGTGACCGTCGGCCTTTTTATGGCGCGAACGTCCCATACTTAAAATCCTTGTGTAGCAGCCTTTACAACAGGATTCTGTTTGTGGCGACCTTACACAAGGATTTCACGTGGGGGGGATCTGCAGTGGCCTCCTCACTTAGAATCCTTTTGCAACAGCCTTCACAAAGGGATTTGTTGCAGTGTTCTTACACAAGGGTTTTCATTGTGGAGGGATCTGCAGTGGCGGCACCTTGAGCCCAGGAAAGCTAGAGAGGAGCACATGGAAAAACAGTAAAAACTTGCGTTCTCACAGTAAAAATACGAAAGAGCTTGGAAGACCTGTGATTGACAGTACTTTTGTGGTGCTGAGTGACAATCTTGGTGTAGCAGTTTTTGCAAAAGGATTCCTTGTGTGATGACCTTACAAAACGATTGCAGCTGTGGGGGACCTGCAGTGTCCTCCACACTTGGAAACCTTATGCAACAGCATTTACACAGGGAATCCTTATGTGGCGGCCTGACAACATGGTTTGGTGGGGGATTTGCTCTGCGCAAAAGGAACAAGTTGTAAAGGTTGTTACAACAATGATTCTGAGTCTGGATGTGACTGCAGGTAGGTCCCCCGCACTTAAAGTCTTTGGTGTGAGGTTGTCACAAGAGGAATCCGTTCGCAAAGGCTGCTACAAAAGTGTTTTAATTGTGGAACGTCTGCACCATAAAAGCACCGACAATCACAGGTATTCCTAGTGTGTCTCCGATTCTTCCTTCGAGAACATATGAAGTTGAATGTGTCCTCTCTAGCTTTTCTGGGCTCAAGGTGCCGCCACTGCAGATCTCCAACATTTAGAACCCTGTTGCAAGACCGCCATTATGTTGCAAATGCTGCTGCAAAATGATTATATGATTCTAAGTGTGGAGGCCACTGCAGGTCCCCCCCCTCATGTTAAATCCTTGTGTAAGGTCGCCGCAAAAAGGAATCCGTTTTGCAATGGCTGATACGAAAATGAGTTGAATTGTGGAACGCCTGACTCGCTTGTTCCTGGTTTTCGTGTTTTTTGTCACGGTTTCCTCTTTAGTTCTCTTGGGTTCAAGGTGCCGCCACTTCAGATCCCCCCACAATGAAAACCATTTTGGTAAGGCCGCCACAAAAGGATTCCCGTTGTGAAGGCTGTTGCACAAGGATCCTGACGTGAAGTCCCCCTCACGTGAAATCCTTGTGTGGGGTCGCCACAACAAGGAATCCTGTTGTATAGGCTGCTACACATGGTTTCACTTGTGGAACCTCTGCACCATAAAAGTACCGACAGTCGCAGGTCTTTCTAGCTTGTTATTGTTTTCCCTTGTGAGGACACAGGCTTGTTCCTGTGTTTCCTGTTTTTTCTCGTTTCTGCTTTAGCTCTCCTGGGCTCAAGGTGCCGCCACGGCAGGTCCCCCACATTTAAAACCCGTGTAAAGCCACCACACATGGACTCCTTTGGTAAAGGCTGTTACGAAAAGGATTATAGTTGCGGGGAGTTTCCATGTGAGGGATACAGAAGAGCTGGGCAAACGAGAAGAAGGGTATAAAGAAGTTCGTGAAGAATCAAATGGTGAATCACCATATCAGGGATCACCAATGCTTGTAGACGAGAAATGCGCTGGATGTAATCGCACAGACGAAGGGGCCTACCGGGGGGGGCATGCGGGCGCAGCCATTGGTGCCTTCGATGAAGCTCCCTATGGGGCCACGAAACGTGCGAACGCAGCCACTAGGGCCTTAGATGTAGCGCCCTATGGGGCCACGGAACCTGTGAGGTGCGTGTCAAACTGAGGAGGGTGGCGGCATGCGAACGCAGCCAGAGGTGCCTTAGGTGTAGCTCCCCATGGGGCCGCCACGAAGCGTGTGATGGGTGTGCCAAAGTGGGGGGGGTGCGAACGCAGCCACGGAGGCTTTAGGTGTAGACCCTTTATAGAGGCCGTGAAGCGCGTCAGTGCTGTGTTGCAAAGCGGGCGGGGTTGGGGGGCGGCATGCGAACGCAGCCATTGGGGCGTTCGGTTGGCCTCCCGATGCGGCTACGAAGCGTGTGGGGTGTGTGCGAAAGTGAGGGGGGGTGGGGTGGCGGCATACGAACGCAGCCATTGGGGCCTTCGGTGGAGCTCCCCATGAGACCACGAAACGTTTGAGGGATGTGCCAGAGTGAGGGGGGGGCGGCATGCGAACGCAGCCACTGGGGTCTTCGGTGGAGCTGCCTATGGGGCTACGAAGGGTGCGGAGGGTGTGCCAACGTGAGGGGGGTGGCGGCATGCGAACGCAGCCACTGGGGTCTTCGGTGGGGCTGCCCAGGAGGCCACGGAGCGTGTGAGGAGTGTGTCAAA
The DNA here is from genome assembly GCA_963575745.1 of Prorocentrum cordatum. Classification (NCBI taxonomy): domain Eukaryota; class Dinophyceae; order Prorocentrales; family Prorocentraceae; genus Prorocentrum; species Prorocentrum cordatum. The sequence goes on along the minus strand of CAUYUJ010016427.1, from coordinate 21,615 downwards.
CTGAGAGGGTGGCAGGATGCGAACGCAGCCCATGGGGGCCTTCGGTGGAGCTCTCTATGGGGCCGCGGAACGTGTGAGGTGGTGTGTGTGTGTGTGTGTCAGTGTGTGTGTGTGTGTGTGTGTGTGTCAGTGTGTGTGTGTGCGTGCGTGCGTGCGTGCGTGCGTGCGTACGCACGCGTGGTGTGTGTGTGTGTGTGGAGTGTGTGCGTGTGTGATTGAGAGAGAGAGAGAGAGAGAGTGTGTCTGTGTGTGCGTATGTACGAATGTGTTTGTGTGTGGTTGTGTGTATGTATGTATGTGCGTAGGTGCGCGTGTGTGTGTGTGTGAGTGTGAGTGTGAGTGTGAGTGTGAGTGTCTGTGTGTGCGAATGTACGAATGTGTTTGTGTGCGTGGTTGTGTGTATGTTTGTGCATAGGTGTGCGTGTGGGTGTGTGTGTGTGAGTGTCTGTGTGTGCGTGTGTGCGAATGTGTTTGTGTAAGTGGTTGTGTGTGTTTGTGCGTAGGTGGGCGTATGTGTTTGCGTGGGTGCGTATGTGTGTGAGTGTGGATGTGTGTGTGTGTGTGTATTGATGCGTGTGTGCGTGTGCGTGTGCGCGTGTGTGTGTGTGTGTGTTTGTGTGTGTGAGTGTCAGTGTGTGTATGTGTTTGTTTGGTGGAGTCCCCTTTTATGGAATCGCAAAACGTGTGTGTGGGGGGGTGCCCAAGTGACGGGGGTGACGAATGCAGCCTTTGAGGCCTTCGGTGGGGCCCGCAATGGGGCGACGAAGCGTGTGAGGGATTTGCCAAAGTGAGGGCGGGGCGGCATGCGAACGCAGCCACTGGGGCCTGTGGTGGAGCCCCCTTTATGGGGCCACGAAGCGTGTGAGGGGCGTGCCGAAGCTGAAGCCAGTGACGATGATGGCGATGATGATGGCGATGATGTTGATGATGGCGAAGATTATGATGATGAAGACTAAGATGACGGTAATGGTGATGATTGTGATGATGATGCAGGACGAGGAAGAGACGATGATGATGAAGAAGGTGATGATGATGACGTTGAGGATGATGATGATGGTGGTCGTGTTGGTGGTGGTGATGGTGACGACGATGATGATGAGACTGACGATGATGATGATGATGATGAAGATGATGAAGATGTTGAAGCTGATGATGATGACTTGTGATGATGGTGATGATGATGATACTGATACTGATACTGATACTGATACTGATTCTGCTGTTGAGGATGAGTGTGATGATGATGAGGATGATGAGGGGGAGGAGGAGGACATGCAGGGGGCATATGCAAACTGATTTGAATGGTGATGATGATGCTGATGATGATGACGATAAGGACATGCAGGGGGCAGAGGCGAAGGCGGGAGGAGGGAGGAGGGGGAGGAGGAGAGGAACACGGGGCGCCCGCTGTATGTTCAAAAAGGAGACCCATCACCAAAGGATGGTTGGGAAAAGCACACATAAAGAATTTGCCGAGAGTGTCTCGCGACGCGATGATGCCAGTTGGAAGTCTCGGCGAAACCGCGTGTCGGCAGGTGCAGCACGGCGACAAGCTGCAGGACTACGTGGTGCCCGTGGCCAACATGGTATTGCACGCGCCGTGCCAGGCGCCGCAGTATCGGGCTCCCTTCTGAGAACGTCACAGCGACCACACCCGAAACGGCCAGACCCAAGACGACCACTCCAAACTCGCTCAGGCCTGCTCAAGAGCATTAGCATATAGGAAGCCGACGTACACCTCTTACGCACACCCTTCGACCCCACACGCCCACCTCACGTACGCAGTTCTACAGTCAACCCGAATAGTAAGGATGGGCCACCTTCCCAAGGGTACCCTTGCATCCCTGCCTCCTCTGTCCATCCTTGGCCACTTTCGTTGGCCGCGCCCCGCTCGAATAGCTTCGAAATGGGCGTGCAAGGCTCTTGCGTCCTTATCGCGCATCCTTACTATACGGGTTGACTGTGGTTTGGCCTCCCAGGGCTTCTAAACTATCAGACAAGACCCAGCCGCTGCCCACGCCAGGGCCCCCCCCCCCTCCTGCCGGGCGTGCGACCGCCGCCGCCGCGGCGTGAGGACCCGCCCAAGGGGGCCACTTTAAGTCGGGCGTGTCCCTCTACAGGAGGAATATTCAAAAATAGTCGAAAAATAGTCTGGGGACGATTTTTCTACTATCCTTGATCATTTTGAAGTATGTTTGGACAATTTTTTAACTTTTCGTCCAAAATCCGCCTGTAGGGGGACAGGTCCGACCTAACATTACTCCGAGTTTCTTAATAGGCGTCGGGGGGGCGTCACCCCCGCCGAAAGCCCCACATCGACCCCCGTCGCGGGCAGCCACCGCGCGCCGAAGGCGCTCCGACCCCCGTCGCGGCGCCGGCGCGGCGACAAGGCGAGGTTGACCCCCGTCGGGGGGGTACCCCCCACGCTTATGGAGAAACCCAGGGTATGTAACAAGCATTGCTGAGCCACCTCGCGTGACCCTCTCCGCCCCCAGCTTTCATATTGAAGAAGCGTTCCCGGAGAAGCGGGACCAGAGAAATTTTGAACCCAACATCTCGATCGCAACATCTGCAATTTTTACCGCCAGGGGGTGGAGGGAGAAATTCTTGACGCTCCGCGCATCCCCAACAGCCTTCGCTGACGGTGTCGCCCCCCTCTCATGTGCAAGGACGGGCTTCAGCCGAGCGCCAGTGAGCCATGGTGAGTGAGGCCGTTCTCTGTGCCGCCTTTCCTTTTTCTTGATGATGCTGTGTGCCCCGGCTGACGTCCGCACCGGCTTTCTTGTCCCCTTCTTGGCCTCGCTTCCGTGTGTCGTTCGGCCGGAGACAGGCGCCGCCAGGGCGACTTCTCCTTGCTGTTCCAGTACCGTTCCAGTGCTGAGGGCCGCGATCGTCCCCACCCGTTGGGATGCCTGGCTCGATCACCCGGCCAAGCTGTACCGCCGTTGCCGCCGGGTGCGCCGTGGCGTCCCCACCCGCCGGGATGTCAGCGCCGGACTTCGGTGTTTAATTTGGGTAATTTTGTCCCTTGCGTGTGCATGCGCCTCTTCAGCTAATTATCTTCGGTTCGCGCCCCGTTCGATGCCCCGCTTCTTGACCTTCGCCAGGGAACCGCCAACAGAAAAAAAAACATCCCCAACAGCCCATCCAGAAACAGACCGCCGGGTGAGTTGCCTTGATGAGGGACGTGCAGAAACATGCAGCGGAACAACCACCTTGAAAGTGTTTCGGGGGTGCTGAAATAGTGGGAACGTTTGAATTGTGTAACGAATGTTCCCACGGCGCGGCATCCTCATTGAGGTCTTCTGTGGTCCTTCTCGGAGTTATCTTGAAACCCTCTCGGGGTGGGGAGGCGAGTTTGGGCAGCGGAAGGAGGAAAAAGGGAAGGAGAACGGGAGGAGGAAGAAAGGCAGAAGAGGATGATCCAGTAGATTGATAAGGGAAGGAGAAGGAGACGACGATAAAGACGACGACGGCAGCGACGAGTCAACCAGGAAATCGTCGCCGCGGAATTGAATTTTCGCTCCGCGATCCTCTTGGAAGCCTACTGGAAACCCCCTTGCAAAGCCCCTGCAAAGACCCTGGCAAGATCCTTGCAACGACCTGGTGAGCACCCTGCAATGACCCTCCAAAGACGAAAGCGCAAAAGCATGGATTTTCTTTAGGTTGTTCAATGGTGTGTGCTTACTAGGACCCTCTTGGGGCTCCCTTAGTGCGTCTTGGAACTCCGGGGGGGGGGTCTGGGAGGCCTCTTGGGATCCTCTTGGGCTTCATGGCTCAAAGGGGAAGGGGGATTAATTTAGACCCCCCCCGGAGGCTCAACAGTGGCATGTTGGGGCTTTCTTGGGCCGCTCTTGGGCGTGTCTTGGGCGTTTTTGGTCTTGGGGCCCTCTTGAACCCCTCTTGGGGCTGTCTTGGGCCGTCTTGTTGCCATCTTGAGGTTTCAAAAGCCCATCGGAAGCGAGAAAGCAACAAACATGGTTGTTCCTTAGGTAATTGATGGATTCGGGCCTCTCAGGGGAGTCCTAGAGCTCGGAGGCATCTTGAGTTATTTTGAGCCATCTTGGTTGCCATCTTGGGGTTTCTGATGCTTTCTTGGAGCCATATGAGATCATCTTGGACGCTCTGACCGTTCCGTCCCCCCCCCCTTCCTAGGCCCAGTGGAGCGGGAGGGAGGGTGCTAACACCCCCCCCGAACAGGGGGAGGAGGGAACTTCTGCAGAGAAAAAACGAAACTCGTTAAACCACCCACGCCCAGGATTTGTTCCTGCAAGTTGCAAAGCTGGTTATTTCAACCAGACGTCGCGGGATCTTGTCGACGCCGCTCTTGGTGATGGTCCATACGGCCGTCTCCGATTTACGAGAGGATGATGCACGATGCGACGATGACCATGATGGACAATGACCAAGATCGACACCGACGTTTCCGCGCTCAGCCTTGGTCATGGTCCTCGTTTCCTTTCCCCTCATTCCCGTTTCTCCCCTTCCGAATAATGTTTCGCCCTTTGTTTCTCCCTCTTCCGGAACACGCCCTCCATATGGAGGGTTATAGACATGGACGGGTTGTATCGTTCGCGTGTTGTTGTCGTTGACGTGTTACCCGTTCTTAACCCGAGAGCCTCCAGGGGCTTCCGTGAGTTTCCTAATGGGGTTGGGCAATTCGCAAGGTGCAGGCTTGTGCGGGAAGGTTTCTAGGCCGTCCAGGGAATTTCTAGCGGCTTCAGAGCTATTTTTCGGGCCTCGGTGAGATTCATAGGGGTAGTCAGTCTTCCGAGCTTGAACTCCCCAGGTAGGCCTCCGAGCGGCCACTTGAGAAAACACGGCAGGTTGGCAATTACCTAACAGCGAAGACTGATAGGTTTCCAGTAGAATATCATGACTCTCCAGGGGGGTCAAGACGGGATCCGGACGGGTGCCGGGGAAAACCGGGGACTCCCCAGAACATTATCCCAGGCCACATTTTGACTGCCCTGAGCGCACAGAACACCATTCCCAGGCCATGTTTTGAATGCCAGGAGCCAACTGTAGGCCACTTCGTGTTCTTCATGTTCCCAGAACATAATTCCCAGGCCACATTTTGAATGCCCGGAGCCAACTGTAGGCCACTTCGTGTTCTTCGTGTTCCCAGAACACCATTCCCAGGCCACATTTTGAATGCCCGGAGCCAAACTGTAGGCCACTTCGTGTTCTTCGTGTTCCCAGAACATAATTCCCAGGCCACATTTTGAGTGCCCGGAGCCAACTGTAGGCCGCTTCGTCTTCGTGTTCCCAGAACACAATTCTTGTACCATATTTTGATTGCCCGGAACCAACTGTGGGCCACTTCGTGATATTCGTGTTCCCAGAACACCAGTCTTGTGCCATAATTTGCAGGCTGAGGTCGAGGCAGGCTGAGGCTGAGGCTGAGGCACGCCGAGGCAGGCTGAGGCTGAGGCAGGCTGAGGCTGAGGCCGAGGCAGGCTGAGGCTGAGGCTGAGGCAGGCTGAGGCTGAGGCAGGCTGAGGCTGAGGCAGGCTGAGGCTGAGGCTGATGCAGGCTGAGGCTGAGAGGCTGACGCTGAGGCTGAGGCAGGCTGAGGCTGGGGCCGAGGCAGGCTGAGGCTGAGGCTGAGGCAAGCCGAGGCAGGCTGAGGCTGAGGCTGAAGCTGAGGCAGGTTGAGGCTGAGGCTGAGGCTGAGGCTGAGGCAAGCTGCGGCTGAGGTAGGCTGAGGCTGAGGCTGATGCAGGCTGAGGCAGGCAGAGGCTGAGGCTGAGGCTGAGGCTGAGGCCGAGGCAAGCCGAGGCAGGCTGAGGCTGAGGCTGAGGCTGACAGGCTGAGCTGAGGCTGAGGCTGAGGCAGGCTGAGGCTGAGGCCCAGGCCGACACAGGCTGAGGCTGAGACTGAGGCTGAGGATGAGGCCGAGGCAAGCCGAAGCTGAGACAAAGTGAGGCTGAATGGGGGGGGGAAGGGGGGGGAGGAGGGGAGGCTATGGCAGGCTGAGGCCGAGGCAGGCTGAGGCCGAGGCAGGCTGAGGCTGAGGCTGAGGCAAGCCGAGGCAGGCTGAGGTTCAGGCTGAGGCTGAGGCTGAGGCTGAGGCAGGCTGAGGCTGAGGCAGGCTGAGGCTGAGACTGACGCAGGCTGAGGCCGAGGCAGGCTGAGGCTGAGGCAGGCTGAGGCTGAGGCTGAGGCTGATGCAGGCTGAGGCCGAGGCAAGCCGAGGCAGGCTGAGGCTGAGGCTGAAACTGAGGCAGGCTGAGGCATCCGTAGGAATCCATAAGAATCCTTAGGAATCCCTAGGAATCCTTAGGAATCCGTAGGCATCCTTAGGAATCCGTAGGCATCGTTACGCATCCTCAGGACTCCGTAGGAATCCTTCGGATTCCTAAGGAATCCTTAGGAATCCATAGAAATCTGGATTCCTAAGGATTCCTATGGATTCCTAAGGATGCCTAAGGATGCCTTAGGAATCCCTAGGAATCCTTAGGATTCCATTGGATCCTAAGGCCGTTGCCACTGCGACCGTCATTGCGAATGCGACTGCGACTGCGAGAACAGCAGAATTCTACAACTGGATTCTCACCTGAATATTAAGAGGAATGCTTCCAGATATGCTCTTGCACATCGCTGTTAGGTTGCTTTGCCGGGGTAATATGTTTCGTCTGTGTCGTAGGTGCGCCCGCCAGGGCTTCCAAGCAACAAGAACACACCATGTTTGCATGCCACCTCGAATCACAGTTGGGACGTCCATGATTGAGGTTGGACATGTCCAGCTACTTGTGTGAGTGAAAAGCGCACGCGTGTGAGACGGAGGCTTATGCCAATCAAAACGTTACACCTGGGGATCGTTGTGACAATTGGATCTGGCATGGGCATGATGGTCTTGAGCTGTGGTTGCACATCATGGGATGGGGTAATGGAGCGTCACTTGGCGACAGTCCTTTTCTGCAATGATCCAGCATGTCGGTGGTCACATGTTCGGTCCAAGGGAGACTACTGCAGCATCGCTCCATATCGCTTCTTTGACGAGGTCAGAGGCCGCCTGCGGTTGTGGCTAGCCCGCCACATTGGCGGCCGTGCGTACGCGAGGCAGTGAGGACCAAGTTGTGGAGCGATTTTATCCTGGTGCAGGTGAAGGAGGACCGGCGCTGACAAAGTCTCTGTCTCTCTTCTCTCCCTCCTCATCCTTACCCTTATCCTCCTTCCCCCTTCTCCCGTTGCCTACTCGCCTCGTTCTTGATGCTTGAGCTGCGGCATCTTCTTGGTGGGTCTCTTTGGCCACGGCCCCGCCATCGTGGCTCGACCCTCACCGCTCACCCTCGTTCCGCCTGCGAACCGCCAGTCCCAGCCCTCTGGGGCCGCCCCCCCGCTGGTGGACGCAGCACAGGCCTGCTCGGTGCTGAGGCGCGTGGCGCGGCACAAAGGGCGCGGGGAGGACTGGACGCTGGGGCACCTCTTCTACTGGGCCTTCAAGTGCGTGGCGGACTCCCCTGACGCGGAGACCAGCGCTCGCGAGGAGGCGCACCGGGGGGGGCATCCGCGCGCAATCCAGGGGGGGGGCCCAAGCCTCGCCATTCAGGAGGGAAAAAAACACACAGACATAATTCATCGTCGATTCCTATGAAAACATGCGAAAATATGGGAAGTGGGGGAGAAGACAGAAACCCCGAAAACATGCGGAAATTTGGGGAATGCTGGGATTTGCGTGCGTATATTTATTTGTGTGCTCGTGGGCCCCTTCATCCAGGCCCCCCGCCTCCTCCGCTCTCCCTCCCCCTGCTGCCTCCTCCTCCCAGGTCTGGGGAGACGCGTCGTCTGGACTGGATGGACTTCCCCCCTTTGCCGTCGGTGCGGGAGTCCGGCTCCTCGGCTTCTGCCTGGCCCTACCTCGGGGCGGACGGCCCCACGGCGAAGCAACGGGCTGATGTTTCCCTCCAGCCGCTTCGATCCGCAGCGGCGCTGGCGCCTGACGTTTTCCGTCGCGCCTTTTTTGCGGTCCCGCCTCCGTGCGTGCGGGGTGATGTGGCTCAGCCTGAACTCGACGTGCTGCCCAGCGAGATCACCGCACAGCCGTTCCGCCAGCTTCTCCGAGGCGGGAACTTATGCATGACCACCGCCTGGAGGATCAATGTTTGGGGACCGCGGCAGGCGGTGGACATGGACAACGTCCCCGTCTCGCAAGCTTCCGCCGCTGGAAGTGCAGTTCGAAGAGGTCTCCAGCGAGAGCCCCAGTTTGGAGAGGACCCGGGCCTCCATCCCTGAAGCGGTTGCGGGCGTATTGGCGACGAGCGCGTGCGCGGCGCGACGGCGGGGGGCCCCGTCTCGAAGAGGAGCCGCCTCCATCCCCTGCACGCGGTGCAGGCTTTTGACGGCGAGCGTGCGCGGCGCAAAGGCGAGGGGCCCAATTGGAAACCACCCCTTCCCATCTTTATAGCCGTCGCACTCCAAATCCCTTATCGATCGTCCCCCTGGTCCGGTTTCTTCACGGTGCCTTTTTTAACTTGGGGGGTCCAGTTTAGTAGGGCGTGTTCTTTGGATTGGAGCTTAGGTGGTCTGGTTTATTAAGGCGCCCCGTCGAAGAGGGGGGTCCGGAATATTTGGTCGCATTTGGAGGGGGGTCCGGTTTTTTAGGGGGGGTCGATTAGTAAGGGATTTGGAGTAATCTTCTGGGGCGAACATGCGCGGCGCTACGGTCCGTGCAGCTGCTGCGAGTGTTGAGCCTCGAGGGCCAGAAGTGCCCGCCCTGCAGACACGCCTGGGGGTGCAGCAGGGAGGAGTTGCCGATGAGGAAGAAGAATGAAGGAAGAGGGGGAGGAGCTGGAGGGGGCCATGGTATCTCCTCCCCAGAGGGACCGTCCATGCTGCGGGTGTCCTCCGGCGGCGCATGGCGCCGTCGGATGGGGGCTTCCATGGTCTGGTTGGCTCCCGCCCTCTGTCCCCCCCCCCAAGGGTGACCTCTGCGTGATGTCCTGGCGTCGATTTATTTGTTGTTGATGGGCTGCTTGGATTCGGGCCCCGTTCGGAGATAGATCTGGCCCGTTCATTTTCGCACAAAGTTGGGGTCTAGGGCATTGGTCGTGATGTCTCACGACGTAGCGTTTTGCGCGACGTCGGATCTCATAGCCTCACCTCGCGTCTTTCACTTCTCGATCGCTTCGCCTCCTGCGTCCGACGTCGCAGCGGTCCGTTCTCAGAGCCGCCCCCCCCTCCTGAGGAGGCTCTTCCTGAAGATTTGTCGATGACGATGGCGATGACGACGACGACGACAATGACGATGACGATGACCATGACGACTATCGTCATCGTCATCGTCATCGTCGTCGTCGTTTCCTCCCCAGACCTCTGACGGCTCGATGCTGCTCGGGCCGCTGCTCGATGAGGAGGAGGAGGAGGAGGAGAAGGAGGAGGAGGAGTAAGCGAGGAGGAGGAGGAAACGAGGAGGAGGAGGAGGAGGAACCTGTCCCAGGCCTCTGACGGCTCGATGCTGCTCTGGCCGCCAGCCTTTCTGGGGCCCTCGAGCCCCTTTATGCTCTCAGGGCCGGCCCTTCGATCCGCATCGTGTCATTGGACGGCCCAGGGCGAAGTCGGGCGTGTCCCTCTACAGGAGGAATATTATGGGGAGTATGTTTGGACATGTTTTGATAATTTTTAGATTTGGTTTGATTGTTGACGGATTATATTTGATTGCCTTCGTGCTTGGACGGCCCAGGGTTCAGTCGGGCGTGTCCCTCTACAGGGAAGATATTCGAAAATAGTAAAACAAATACTCTGGGGACAATTGTTGGATTATTTTCGGCTATTTCTGTATATTGTTGGAGTCTCTTTTCTTTTTCGTACAAAGTCCGTCTGTAGGAGGACATGCCCGACCGGGCCCGGGGCGGGCTTGCCGCGAGGCCGAAAGCGTGGGAGCGTCATCGTCGCGGTGGGTCTGTGACGCCTGGGTTCCTGGCCCCTCCCCCTTGTCGAGCACGTGTCCCGCAGTAGGGGCGTGTCCAGGGGCGCGTTCTGGCCATGATGTCGAGACGGGCCCAGTCGTTGTTACACGGCCGCCCCGGGCAGCCCCAAGAAGCATCAAGAATGTCAACCTGAAGCAGCAACACATTGACCTTCAACCTCCATGTCGGAAGGGGTCAGGGTCGGAAGCGCTCCTGGGATCTTATCCATTCGGGACGCCAGTCCTTGCTCGACGACATTGCAGTCGAAGTTAGGGGGATAGGCTCGGGGGGGGAAGGCCCGAAGCAGACTCGGAGGAAACTTCTTCCCTGCGTGAGTGCAGGGCGGCCTGATGCAAAAGCAGGTCTGTCTGATGTTCAAGTCATCGGTCTCCTCCCTGGCGGCGCCGCACGTCGTCGTCGTCGTCGTCGCGGGGGTCGCTCTTGTGGTCCCTGCCGTCCCGCCACGCCTCATGACGTGCTACTGTTTCATCCCTCCGCTGCATGGTGTCCTGCCAGCCTCTCCGTGCGCGCCGCGCGCCTTGGATCGCGATGAAGGAAAGGAGGTTCGGTTGATGGACAGCATCCTGCACCAGCCGCGCAACCAGGGCGATGGCGCAAACTTCCACGCGCCCCCCTGCCCACGATTCAATGTTGACCGGCTGCGCCCGCGGGGTGCAGGATGTAGGCCCGTCGGCAGATCGACAAGTCGCGCCACAGCCTGCCAATATTAGATCGGGGGCGCGGGGGGCGAAAGCAAAAATCTCCAAAAAAGGTGTAGGACTACACGCCAGTCGTTGACAGTAGGCATCTTTGGATATCCCAGACCCCAATCTCTTTCAAGCGTCTTCCTACGTCAAGAATCGGCATGCTGTTGTTGTGTTGTGTTATTCTCTGGGAGGACCTGAACCCAATCCACTACATCCGCCTTCCTACTTAATGTTTCTACCTACTTCTTCCGACCGACGTGTACGATTCTGGAGGATCGCGGGCCCTGGGCCCCGCGGCGAGCCACGGGGCCAGCTCCGCCCCCCACACCGCTTCCTCACAGCCCACAGGGGCCCGCGGAGGGCCCACAGAGGCCCGAGAGCGGCCGAAAACGCTCAGGACCCCTGTCCTCCAGGTTTCCTCCTCCTCCTCCTCCTCCTCCTCCTCCTCCTCCTCCTCCTCCTCGCTCCTCCTCCTCCTCCATCTCCCCCTCCTCCTCCTCCTCCTCCTCCTCCTCCTCCTCCTCCTCCTCCTCCTCCTTCCTCCTCCACCGTGCATCCTCCAGGGTCCGCGTGTCTGGCATGCCGGACTCTCAGCAGTACGGAGCCGCCCCGTGGGACGGATGCCTGGCCGCCGCTCCCCAGGGGACAGGAGAGCGGCACCCCCGCCACCAGGGGTGCCACCTCCGGCGAGGAGGTCCCCGAGGCCTCCCCGAGCTGGGGATCGGGGTGCCTCGAGCGTGGAGGGGGGCCACCCTCGCCGGCTCCTCGCTCTGGTGGTGGTGGTGCCTGCGCTCCGCTCCGCTCCCCGGCGCAGCCCGCAGGCCAGAGACAAGTGCGCCCAGGTCGCCGGCTTCCTGTACGCCAGGGCGCAGCTACTGGGCGTGCAGGCGCGCGCTCGCGGGCCAGCCTCACCCCGCAAGGGGCGGGGCGCGGCTCTGTCCGCTATAGCCCGTGGGCGGTCTCGTCTGATGCTGGATCGTCAGAGGAGGGAACGATACACATGATTCATTTCGAAGTATTCGAAAGTTCTTTGATTTTCTGGGGGGCCAAGATCCTTTCATTTCTAATTGCTCTATCCTGGGCCTCTTCCTGGCCACTAGGGGGCCAGGAACAATCAGAAACGAGCACGATTGGAAATGAGCACGATTAGAAATGAACGACGTGTACGACTGCGCTGCTCGTCCTGGAGAGCCCTCGTCACCAAAGCTGGATTCTCTTCGAAATTTTGGTCAGAGTGCATCCCAGAGGAGGTCCGCGGAACAGCAGTATAGGTATTTCTGCACCCCCCCCAGAACGGCGAGGTTGGCCCCATCTCCACGGGCCAGCGGACAAGCTTCCTTGATGGAGGACAGCAGCCTGGGCGGAGAGGTAGCAGGACGAGAAGGGAGCGCTTGAAGGAGCAGGGAGCGGAGGTAGGGGCAGGGGGCAGGAGGCGGTGAATGAGGTGGAAACGGAAGGGAGAGCAGGGAGAAGAGTAGCGTCAGGAGGAACGGATGCAGGTTCAGCCCTCCAACGGCCCTAGATCGCCCAAACACGAGAGGTTGTTTCTCCAACCATCATATGGTGCTGGATCTTAATTTTGAAAAGACAGCGCCGCGCATCATCTTCCTCCCTCCTCCTCCCATCCCTGCCTTTGCCCTTCGTAGTAAAAGATTTCGGGACACCCATCACACGTTTCGTGGCCCCATGGGGAGCTCCACTAAAGACCCCAGTGGCAGCGCCCGCGTGCCACCAACGCACCCGTTTGGGCACACCCGTCACACGTTTCGCGGCCCCCTAGGGGGCTCCACCTAAGGCACCCGTGACAGCGCCAGCATGGCACCGCCGCACCCGTTTCGACACACCTTTTACATTATTCGTAGCCGCGGGAAGGGAGCTCCACCGAAAGCCGAAAGCCCCAGCGGCAGCGCCCGCATGGCACCCACGCGCCCATTGCGGCACTCCCCTCACACGTTGCATGGCCTCATAGGGAGCTCTACCGAAGGCCCCCAGCGCCCGCATGCGTCCACCGCACCTGTTTCGGCACACCCGCAGCAGGCGGCCCCATAGGGAGCTCCACCGAAGGCCCCAGTGGGAGCGCCCGCATGGTACCGTTGTGCCAATTTCGGTACACCCCTCACGCAAGGTACACCATTTCGTACCCATGCCGGTGCCATTTCTTATACCTATTTCGGGTGCACCCCGTCGTGGCCCTAGACGGAGCTCCACCGAAGACGACACGCGCAAGCGCGGCCCTGACAACTGCATCTGGTTGGGGTCCTTCGCTGGGACAACTTGTTTCACAGTGTCCGGCCTCCGGGGCCCGTTTTCGGGCCCCCTGGCCTCCAAGAGAACCGGCTCCGAGTGAGTCCGTAGTCATGTTGGCTCGAGCCACTTGTGTTCAAGTCTTCGCACCATGACTGCTCACGAGCTACTTCCGTTGGCGGCATCCGTTTCGACACGCAGCGGCCGCAAACATGGGGCATTTGTGGACCTTCCTCCACCTGATACTTGTTTCACACGGAATGGGCACAACGCAGCGCGGGGCAGGTACAATGGGCGCAAGAGTTGTGATTCACATTGGCCCCTCAAAGACTGGTACGAAATCCCTCCAATCTAGCTTGCAAAATCAGCCGTCTTTGCTCGAAAGTGACGGATGGACGATGCCAACCCCTTCACTATTCCAGGGAAGTTGGGATATATCAAAGCTCTACGACGGGAAGCGTAAGCCAGACAAGACAGTAAGAAAGGTGAGGTCGGATATCATTGCAAATGTCAGAAACTCTACAAGAAGAGCTGTGCTGTCATGTGAACATTTCGCAACCCTCGATGACAAGAGGATCGCAGAATTAGCTTCTGACTTAAACCACATCCCTACTCGCATCGTACTTGTTTATCGTCCCTTTTACGATTTGATCGCAAGCGTTTACAGACAGTTGTATGATGCAGCGACGAAAAAATCACAAAGAGCTTGACTATTTCGCAGAATGGTTGTTCAAACCGATGAATGGAACCACAGTGATGGAGAACCCGATACGAGGGCTCATGACGTCTGTCTACAGTCGATATGCGCCCCATTTTCCTGACGTAGAGGTTCACGAACGTGGTCCCGATCTTATGACCGATATCGCATGCGATGACCTAAATGCTACAAGGACTTGCGGTGCTTTCCTGGGAGAACAGATGGCAAAGAAGCACGTCAAACGCAGAGGGCCTACTTCGGGCGAGTGCCTCAGCCCTCTGCAGTTACGGCAGTTGGAAAACATTTCAATTGCCTTGCACCAGGAGGTGTTCGGCATAACGTCAAGTTCTCCGACGTCGGATTTCAATGCCATGGCGTTGGATTGCTTCGGCAACTGACCGCATCAACGCGATCTCAACTGGTCGACGGTTCGCCCCCCTGACGGGTGCAGTTGATCGGCGCCTGTCGACGCCCTTCTTGATGATTTACCAGACCTGGCCAGAAACAAAAACACGGCTCCGAATGACAGCTGCTCTCCGGGAGGGGTTCGAGAAGCCGAAGGTGCCGCGGCATCATAGGTCTGGGGGCAAGATCGGGAGAAGGAGGGGGGGACAGGGGGATTGTGTCTTTCTTGTGACGCCTTTGGTGTTTGCTGTGCCTCCGTCGGACGTCTTCCCCGTCGTGTAATCAAGCCCACAGCGGGCTACTCCTTCCTTGTCCCTGCCGCTCTCACCAATCATCCCCACCTCCATTTTCAGGTCGGGGTTCGTGGCAATATCAGGTTTTGTGGCGCCTTTGGCGTTTGCTGTGCCTCCGCCGGCTTCCGAGGACCCCTCCAGGGACTTTCAGAGGCCCCGGGGTTTCTTTCCGAGCCCCGAACGCACTCGGGGGCCGCTGGGGGCTGTCGCGGGACCGTTTGGTCGCCCGGCAGGGGCGTCCAGGAGGTCTCGACGGCTTGGGGAATGCTCTGCAAGGGCGTCTGTCGGGCCGGACGAAAGGGGGGGATTGGGAAGGGGGGGGGTACGAAATCTGCTGCATGCAGCTGGTTTCGGCCCCACCGAGGGGCCCATTCCTCGATACATGGCCGCCTCCCGGCGACGGGAGGCGCCGGGAAAATCAGCTACGTGAGCTGATTCTCAAACCCCCCCTTTGCTATCCCCCCCTTTCGCCCGACCCGAGGGGGCTCCAGGCCGTAGACAGGCTAACGATGTTCTCCGTAATGGCATGGTCGAGTTCGGCACTGCAGGCCGGATTTTTTTGTGGCTGCCTCAAATGAAGGAGCGTGGGCGTCGTGTTTTCCTACGATTGGTTGTAGCGTTCTCGCTCGATACATTAGTATACCGTAAGGGCTTCGCACCTTGCTGCCGGCCCCCCATCTCGGAGAAGGGGGTATGCAAGAGCTGTATTGTGAGGCTTGGGCATCGTCGTGAAGCAGCACTGGAACTCCGAACGGGGGCCACTGGAGTCACTGGAGATATGAGCGTGCCAAAATCTATCAAACCGAAGGACATCGCAGATGTTGGCCTCTTGGGTTCCTCTTGGGGCTGCTCTTGAAGCGCTCTCAGGGGGCCTCTCGGGAGCCTCTTGGGCCGTCTTGTGACCATCTTGGGCGCCTTGGAGCACTATTGGGCCGTCTCGGAGGCCTCTTGAACCGCCTTGGGGGCCTTCTATGAAGGATTGTGGCCTCGAAAGCGCGAACATCGCATATATCCTAAGGCTGCTGCCTCTGCCGCCGACCCCAAAGAAGGCTGTGGGGTCCCATAGGGGTGTTCGTGGAATGCACGGGAGGCCGAGATGTGTGGCATCCCTCTTCTTCCAGGCTTGCATGAGCCGTGACATGTGACGCGCCCTGTCGCAACGTGTCGGTGCGTCGTCCCTCCGTGGCTTTGAAGCCGCGACCTCGGCTCGGAGTTCGAAGACCGTTTCATGTGCATCCAGCGGTTCACGGGCGTCCGCCGGAGGCTGGATTGCCTTCGACGTTACAGGCAGGATGCGTGTCAGACGGACTGGTGGGGGGAGAAGCACCGATCAAATACGCCGACGACGCCAGAAGGAGTCGGCGGACTCCTCGGGCACGTTGTTGCTGAGCCGGCTCTTCATCTTGAGTCGTCTTCTGGCGGTCCCAGGGCTCGCTGAGGGCCCCTGGTGCCCGCAAGCCGCGAGGAACCACCGTCCTGATTTTTTTCAAGACGTCGGAGGTCTAGGGCCCCAGCTGGCCTGCCGCCGCCGCCTGCAGCCGCCGCCGCGGCCGCTGAGGAGGAAGAGCAGGAGAAAGAGCAGGAGGGAGATGAGGAGGAGGAGGAGGAGGTTTCTCGAGGGCTCTCCCCAGGGCTTTCCCCGGGACCAGCGGTTCATCTCGAGTCGTGTTCGGCAGTCCTGGGGCCCGGGCAGGGACGAGGGGGAGGAGGAGGAGGAGGACGAGGAGCAGGAGGAGGACGAGGTGGAGCGACGAGGATGATGAGGAGGAGGAGGAGGGGGAGAAGCAGTCGTCGACGGCGACGTCGATGACGTGGATGGACGTCGTCCACGACGTCGAGCGACGTCGAGCGATGACGTCGACGAGGTCGACGTCGACGACGACGCCGTCGAAGGATGAGAAGGAGGAGGACGAGGAAAGAAAAGAGAGGAGGAGGAAGAAGAGGAGGGGGAGGGAGGAGGAGGTGGTAAAGGAGGAGGACGGGCGGGCGGAGGAGGAGGAGGAGTAGCAGCAGGAGAGCAGGAGGAGGAGGAGGAGGCGGAGGAGGAGGAGGAGGCGGAGGAGGAGGAGGCGGAGGAGGAGGAGGAGGAGGAGAGGGAGAGAGGCTGAAGACGCGAGGGGGATCCAAGACAGCCCAAGAGACCACCGCCAGGGCGCAGTTGTGCGGTGCTTTCCTCGCCGCGGGCGTTCGAGGTTGAACGCCGTCGGTGGCCCAGAATCGCCCCACGCCGAACGATCCGTCGTTTCGGAGACGGCCGATCGTTCGAGGTTGAACGCTCACCGCGGACTGAGGAAACACCGCCAGGGCGCAGTGGTGAGATGCTCTTAGTGCCGAGGTGGTGGGGTGTCCTGGGGCCCCGCTTTTCGTTCGTAGTGTCGTCCGCCGTTACTTGGGACACCTCATAGTTGGTGTGGCTTCCCATGAGATCCACCGCAGGAGCCCCTCCAAAGCTAGGACCTGCAGGCCCACGTTGCAGTTTCTGTGTCTTAAGTGTGGGTGTTGGTCTCAGCGGTGTGCTCGCGGACGAGTGTACGCGCCCTTCCCGCAAAAGGAGCCGAAGTTTTGTCGAAGTACGCCCAAGGTCTTGGGCCGAGTAACCGTGCACTCCATTTTATTGATCGTGCTGCCCGTGCTCACCACCTCCCCCCTCCGTCTATGGGCCCGCGTGTGCGGACCCGCACGACGGTCCCGATAGTGTTTCAGGCGGAGGGTGACGGGGCTCCAGAGCACGAGCGCCGAATGTCGGCGCTGAAGGCTCGTATCGCCGCTCGTGAAGCGAAGACTGATGAGCTGTGATTTCAGTGTTTCAGTTCGGTGGTGTGCCCTGTCGCGGCCCTGGGCGGAGTGTCGGGAGCTCCGCCCCAGGGTAACACGTGTCCCCTCTGAGGGGCACCCCGCCGAGTAAGACTTGCGAGTCTCTTCCCCCTGGGGCTGTTCTAATCTAACCTCCTCCTCCTCCTCCGCTGGTCGCGGGTGTGGCGCCCCCGCCAGCCTTCAGGGGACGGCCCTGAGCATCAGTCTTGGGGGTCATGCATTAAACCGAAACCACTTTGGGGCGTTGCAAAATCCGAATTCATTATACATCTGTCAGGAGGGGGGAGGAGGAGGAGGAGGAGGAGGAGGAGGAGGAGGAGGAAGAGGAGGAGGAAGAGGAGGAGGAGGAGGCGCAAGACCCGCGAGGCAGCAGGGGCGGCCCGGCAGGGGCGAGGACAGGAGAGAGGAGGGCCGGTCGGAGGCGTTGGCTGTCGGTTTGGCGGTGGTCGCCGTGGTGACGGCGCTGTCGTGCTGTTAGTGGTCGTGGTCACGGTGCCTGTCGGTGGTTGCCGCGCCGGCGGTAGTTGAGCTGACGGCAGCGCGCTTACCGCCCCACAGCCGCCAAGATGGCCTCGGCGCTTCCGAGGTGCAGCGGGTCCGACATCCGGTTCAATCCAGCTCAATTTCGCTCCATCCGGCTAAGTCCCGCTGAATCCCATTTGATCCGAGGCCCACTCCGGTGTAACAGCCCCCAAAATAGTCGGCTTAATCCTCGTTAATCCGTCCGACGAGGCCCTCCCAGTAGTTGCGTCTTAACGCTCTGACCCCCCTGCCAACCTTGCCGTCCCGCCTCTCCACTCCCGCCCCCTTCTCGCGTCCCTCCTCGGCCACTGCACCTTTGCAGGGCTGAGCTCCTTGCCCAGAAGTCCATGGGAGGCCCAGCCGTGGCGGCGAGACGCCTCCTGAAGGGCCCCCAAGGGGGCGGAACCCCCAAAAAGTGCCTCTCCAACTTCCTTCCTGCTCCCCCCAGTCCCCCCCCGCCAGTACAAAGAACTTCTCGCGCACTTCGGCCATCCTTCACCTATCCCTCCCCAGCCGAATTTTGTTTTCGTCAGCGGCGAGGCGGCGAAATCCGCTCCAGCGAAAGGCTGGATAGGGGCACTAAGTGGGGAGTTGGCCGGCGAGCCACGAGGGGTAAGGGGGACGGCCCCTCACCCCCTGATTCCTCCCCGCCGTGCCCCCCCCCCCCCGGCCGCCCGTGGCTCGGCGCAGCTGCTCCTGGAGTCCGCGAATGACGCGGCGAGACACGGGTCGGCGCAGCCCAAGGCGGCCCCGCCCACGCGCTTGGCTTCGGCCGGCCCATTGGGGATGGAGGTGCCATCTCTTCCTCGGCGGAAGGTTGGCGGAAGTAGAACAGAGCCGCCTCCGCGGGCGGAAGCCAGCGGAAGGGCGGCGGAAGGTTGGCGGAAGTAGAACAGAGCCGCCTCCGCGGGCAGAAGCCAGCGGAAGGGCGGCGGAAGGTTGGCGAAAGTAGAACAGAGCCGCCTCCGCGGGCGGAAGCCCGCGGAAGGGCGGCGGAAGGCTGCAGGAAGTAAAACAAGGGCGCTTCCGCGGGCGGAAGCCCGCAGAAGGGCGGCGGATGGCTGGCGGAAGTAAAACAAGGCCGCCCCCGTGGGCGAAAGGCCACGGAAGGGCGGCGGAAGGCTGCGGAAGGAAAAAGCAGGGCGGCATTCTGGTCCGACCGATCTGATTCGATATCGATTTTCGGACGTTGGTTTGGGGGATCCTCTTGGGGCCCACGCAACAGATCTATTCGAGTCCGGCTTCATTCAAGTTCGACTCAAGTCGACGAACGCCCGACGCAGCTTCGACGCAGGAGTTGGGTTCCGGGAAAGTCCCCAGCATGAGCATCTTACGGTTTCGGCCAGCCCGATCCGACTCCACTTGATATTCCGATGGTCCGATGCAGCCCAATGTTTAAGAGGCGCTGTAGTGCGCAATTCGGCGCAGCCGACCCGATTCGATTCCGATTCAGTGCCGGTGCAGCCCCGTCCGATGGGACCCCCTTCTGTGCATCGACGCCCTCCACGATAGCCCCAAGAGGCGCCGCATGGCTCCAAAGAGGCCCCCAGGAGAGCCCCAAGAGAGCGCCGAGATCCTGTACAGGGGAGGCGACAAGCCTTTGACCTCCTATTCCTCCTCCTCCTCCTCCTCCTCCTCCTCCTCCTCCTCCTCCTCCTCCTCCTCCTCCGTCTCCTCCTCCTCCTCCTCGTCCCCCCCCTCCGCAGCCATGTTGGCTCAAGCCGTATCGGCTCAGGGTGCTCTGCGCGACCCGCTCGGCCTGGCGCTCCCCCCGACCCGTTCTCCGGGCCTTCCTGCTCCCGCCTCCCCGCGGCCCGCCGCGGGCGCCTACCTCCCCGCCGCCCCGCTATTCCGCCATGGCTGGAGTGATGGCGCCCGCGTCGCCGCCAGACAACGAGATCCTCCTTGCGTTCAGTCCATCGCCTCCTCGGCCCAGGGGCCCGCACGCATTCCATTGGGGCGCCGGCGTGCTTCCGACCCAGAACGCGAGCCTCCAGGATATCGTTCTGCGGGGTTTCACCACGCACGCTGCTGAGTTTGAGCTGCTCGGGAGCAAGAGGTCGACCCTCGGTTCAAGCTTCGATCGCATGCAGGATGACTTCGCGAGGATGGCAGCGCGTCAGGAGAACGCTTCGCAGAGAACGCTTCGCAGACATCAAGCATGTCCAGGACCACCCACCAGGTAGTGATCGACATGGATACGAAGCGCGCGCCCATGTCAAAGGACATCATCCCCACTGGAATGGTTAGAGGGCAGCGATCTCGCCAGGTGCTTTGGCTCGCGCCGACTCGGAGCTGGAGATCGTGGGGGGGGGCGTGAAAAAAGGGCGTCGTTGGAATATTTTGAAGATTTCAAATCCAGACCAGGCCAGCGCCACGCGTCTCATCGCGTTCGGGTTCGAGGAGCCACTCCTTCAGGCCTCGTTGAAGGATGCTGCCCAGCCCATTGTTGCACAGCGCAGCATAGCGGGGGAAGAGCCGATCGTTCGCGAGACCTCGCTGACTTGGAGGGTGATCCGCGACTTCCCATCCACCCTTGCGCGTTCCGCTTTCTTCGGGGAGAGCCAGCGCATTGGCGAGACAGTTCACCAGAAACTTGTCGACGTTGTGCGCCCTGAACTCCCCCCCTGCTAGTCGGGCGGTCTTCTACTATCTCGACGAGGCCAAGATTCTCATTGGCAAAGTGTTAGGCGAATTCCAGGTCGGGGGCAACGCATTCGGAGGGCAGATCCACGGTCTCTTCACCCTGGCGCACCTAGTCGCCGCGGCGAGGGTCACGATCTCTGAGTCTGGCGTGCCAGCCTCCTGCTCGGTCCTGAGCAGTCTTTGTGAAGAGGCCCGCGCGGGCGGCACCCGAACGCTTCCTGACCAAATTCGCCCCGTTGCGTGAAGGGGCCAGTCCGTCCAAGGCGTACCTTTTCCTGTGCAAGATTTTCTGCGCCGCCTGCACGCCGCGCCCTCCGGCCGCCTGGGGCCCCGCCCGCCCGCGCCCTGTCTCCCAATTGGTGCTTTGCGCGGCCCGCCTAGCTCTTAACCGGAAGAGGCTCGCTCTCGACCCGCAGACCAAAAAGAAGGGGCCCGTCCTCCTGGAGCATCCGGGCTTGGGACCTCGGGCGCTCCGCCTGGCCCTGGTTTGGGCGCTCCTCGCGGCCCTGGTCTTCCGTCGGGTGGAAGGCCGTCTGGGACGGGCCCCGCGGCGGGCGTGCCCCCGGTCTGACAGAGTGGGGCTCGGTCAGCCAACGTCAGATAGAGCTTGAAGTCGGGAGGTGGGTTCACACCTTGCGATCCTGCCTCTTTTTCGTTTGTTTTGTTGCTTCCCCCTCTCAGTTTGTTTGTTTCTCTCTTTCTATTTTTTTCTCTTTCTCTCTCCCTCCCTCTCTCTCTTTCTCTCTCCCTCCCCCTCTCTCTCTGCCTCTCTCCCTCTCTTTCGTTCCCTTTCTCTCTCTCTTTCTCTCTCTCTCTCTCTCTCTTTGTTGTTTCTCTCTCTCTCTCTCTCTCTATGTGTCGCTATCGATATATATATATATATATCATATATATATATATATATATGTTATCTCTCTCTCTCTTTCTCTCTTCCTCTTCCCTCTTTTTTTTTGTTTAAATCTCTCTCTCTCTCTCTCTCTCCTCTCTCTCTCTCCCCCCTCTCGTTCCTCTCGATCCTTCTCTGTCCTCTCTCCCTCCCTCACCCTCCCTCCCCCCCTCTCTCCCTGTCTCTTTCTCTTTCTCCTTTTCGCTCTTTTTTGTTTCTCTCTCTCTCTCTCTCTCTTTCTCTTTGCCTCCCTCTTGTTTTACCTCTCTCTCTCTATATATATATGTATATATATATATATATATATATATATCGATGTATCCCGTTATCATTTCTTTCCTCTCGTTCTCTCCTCGTTGTCTCTCGTTCTTTCTCTACCCCCCTCTCGCCTTTTTGTTGTTCTTTTGGTTGTTCACTCTCTCTTTCTCTCTCTCTCTCTCTCTCTTTCTATCGCTCTCTCTTTCTTTGTTTTGTCGTATCCCTCTCTCTC
>CAUYUJ010016426.1:272300-279082 GCA_963575745.1 Prorocentrum cordatum | reverse complement strand
CCTCCTCCCCCGAGAAAACCGCCTGGCCCTTCGGCAGCGACTGCGCCAGGAAGGCGTCGTCGCACGGCGGCGCGCGCGGGGGGGGGGGGGGTAAGGGGTCCAAGAAAACACCCGACAATAACCTAACCAGACGACTTGGACCCCTTACAAGAGGTGGATGGCAGAACTGCATGTCCTTCATTAGCTTAGGAGTGGGAGCTGGGTCCTCGTTGAGACAGAAGGGACGCTGTCATGCTCACGATACACCACACTTGAGGCCTCAGCTCCTACTCCATCTTGCGCCTCTTGAGGGCATCAATCTCCATCATCAGCTCTAAATTCTGGGTATTGAGATCGACGATCCTGCCACGCATATAGTCAATATGGTCAAGAGCCCGCTTGAGCGGGTCTGACTCTGACTCGGGAGGATCTGGATCTAGCACAACTGGGGCAGAGGCACTGGGGCTGGAGGGGCAGGATGGGGTTGGCAGCGCGGCAGGATTCGCGCTGGGCTTCGGCGCGGGGCGCTTCTTAGCGACCACACTTGGCATGAGACGAACAACAGGCTTAGCTTGGAATGGCTGCTGAGGTGGCGGCTCACTTGGCGGCCTCGGGGGGCCGATCTCACGATCACGAGCCTCGAGCTGGTCAGGAGTGAGCCACGTCCCCTTGCACTTGACCCCATCGCGGATCTTAGAGCACAAAATGCTGGGATTCTGCTGCGCCCTCCAATGGTGAACCCAGCCTCCACATTGGTGGTGGTGCTGGCATTTGTAAATCATACTTGGAGCTCTCGGGGCGCTCGATACAGAGAAGCTGCGGGGGGGTGGGGGGGGGGTGGGTGGTGGGGGGGAAGAGGGGAAACAAGCCTAACTCTCGTGCTCAATCCCACCCCTCTCACGTTTCACGGATCTTGACTATCAACCCTGACGTCGGCAGCGCTTTCAGCGCCCCGGGCAACAACATAACATTCAAAAGACACTCGAGGGAGAGCACCTCCGTCGCCTTTAAGAGGATCGCGCCACCCTCATGGGGGCGCACCCCCCCCCCCCCCCCCCCCCCCCTCGAGAAGGCAAGCAAACAACAAGGCAAGCTAGAAATCAAACTGGACAGGGTCTGAAATTCTGAGGCCTCCAGATCCTGGGAGCCCCTGCTTCTGGAGCTTTCTCAGTTCAGAGGACATCTCACGGGTGCAAGTGCCTCGCAACTTCGGAGAGCCTCTGTCTGAGGTGAATCCTCCGCACTCACTACATAATATTAATGTGAGCTTGCTGCCAATTATAATATAATGCACAATCTTATGGTGGCGGCCTCTGGCTTCGGCTGCCATGTCTCTGATCTTGTTTGGCACTGGTTTGCAAGATGTGCGGGTGA
Source organism: Prorocentrum cordatum (assembly GCA_963575745.1). Classification (NCBI taxonomy): domain Eukaryota; class Dinophyceae; order Prorocentrales; family Prorocentraceae; genus Prorocentrum; species Prorocentrum cordatum. Next base: position 277,729 of record CAUYUJ010016426.1, on the reverse strand, counting down.
GAGCGCTTGCAACTTTGAAGCATGATCTGCATCTGACAACTGATCCGTTCCACACTGGATCATGGTCCTGGACAAAAGGGCGACCTGCTCTCTGCGGCGCTGGCTTCGCGATGTCTGGCCACAGTTCCTTGGCTGGGGGGCAGAGCGCAAGGAATTCTTCCTGCACCTAGGACAAGGGACTTATATAGTTGCATGGCGGCCTCGTGCTCCTCCCCTTCATTTGTATGTAAAGTATGCAGTTTAGATGCTTCACCTGCGTGGTAATTTGCAGCTTTGTTGCCTTGGGTGTCCAAAGCATCTAGAGAGTCTGCTGATTCTTCTGTATTGCTATGCGCCTTGGTTTTGCGCAACCCAAGCCATGAGTCGGAAGGGAGGTAGGATGCAAGTTTGCGCCAAAAGGTTGCAAAGATGCTGGCCCCTTGGAGCACTGCTTCGGGCTTTAAAAATCCTTTCATTAAGCCAGAGTAGTCTACAATTATGGGTGCGGTCCGTGGGTGTTCCGACCACTGTGCCGCTAGTAAGAGTCCTAAGTGCTCCGCATGCCCTGACATTTGAGGATGCTGTCGTGGCAAGGGTGCTCTGACAGCTCGTATAAAATTGCCTTCGTTGTCTGTCTGGACTGCTGAAAATCCTGCCCTCGAAATGTGAGGCATGGATGGGCTCAGGCAGCTGCCATCAACATATATGGGCAAGTTCGCTGCCATTAGTTCAGGATTGCAAGGACCGTCTGGTCCAATATGTTGCGGGAGGAGGTCTTCCACTGGTGGGTCTGCTATGGCTCTCGGGACCCACAGCCTGTTAAATAGAAGTCCTTCCTCACCTGCTGCTTTGGCTGGTTCGATGAGGTCAGCAAGAAACTCCTGGCGTACCTCCTCGGCATGGGGGCAGAACCAGATTCGATGGTAGGGTGTGTCTACCTGCTGGCAGTAAGGGCATACTCCGTCAAACTGATAGCCCCACTTGACAAGTGTTTGGCCTGTTGTCAGACAGCCGCAAAATAAATGTCTGACACACTTGGCCCCCTGGAAACTCGGATGTTTGGAGACCTTCCTAAGTGTGGGGATAAACAAGTCCCACCAGAGTCCTTGCTGTGCAACTGGGGACTCAGGAGGAAACTTGGAAGTGACATATTCCTGGATCAGGTTGTCCTTATACTGCCAGACAAACTCTTTAGAGATCCAACGCAGGAAAAATTCAATTATGTTAAAAGTGCACCCGTATCTGTCGATTAGATGGGTTGCATCTGGGGCTTGCCAGCCTGCCTGCTTTATCCAAAGGAGCATCTGGGAAACAGGGCCGCGCGACTTGGCAAGCCAAGTCTTGAACTTCGAATTGGCGAGTCCAGCTTTGGCGACGTTAAACGCAGATGCTAGCTCCTTTGCAGATAATGTGTCGCGACGGGTCCTAAGCTCAGGTCTGGTGGAAGTTGCCGGCCACCATTCTAGACACCAACGTTCAGCGGGTCATTGTCTGCCACCGAAGCCCACCACATATTCATTTCGGCTCGCTTGCAGTGGTGGGGGGGAAACAGACGCTGCAAGTCCTCGTAGTCGCCTGATTTCACTTGGTGTGAATCCATGGGATGCAGCTCCGTAGTGCATTGTAGACTTGGCTCCTACAACAAAGAATATGCTTCGTGTCTTCTTTAATTCTGCTGCCCTTTAAACGACGAATTCTGTTGACACGGGCTGTTAGCTGGAGCCATCTTTTATGTCTTGTTACACATGCTGCTTTATGCTTTCTGTGTTTGTCCGCCGTAAAATCAACGCCCAGATTGGCTGTGCCCCAACTTGCTGCCCCTCCCAGGTATCCCAAGAGCTTCTTTCCTTTGTTGAGCAAATCCGTGGAGGAGGCTATCAGGGCGATTTTGGGGCATGCCAAGGTAAGGGCCAGCTTTTCGATTCCTTCCTTGATCTCGAGCACGAGCGTTGCGAATGCCTCGAGACAATACACCTTGGAATCAGCCCAACCAGAGAGAGTGAGATCGTCAATGTGCATACTGCTAGCTGCATTTGGGCGAGAGGGTTGAGGTGATCAGCGGGTGCATGTAGAGCTTGGCCTCGTACGTGGCTGGAGAGGCTCCTGCCACGAGACCTTGCGTGGGGCATACCTGGTCTGAAATCGATCATTCAAGCATCAGACGTCTTGGCCATTCATATGTATGTAATGAATATACCACTACATCTATGGGGCAGTTAGCCTGATCAGCATGATCATAGGTGATGGCATGGTCGAGGGTCTCGTAGAACGACTTGAGATCCCATAGTAATGCTATGTAGTGCGTTTTGCCTGATGCTGCAAGTTCTGCGCGGGCTGACTGTCTCCAAACTGTGTCCTCTGGGCTCCTGGCCTGGGATGCCGAAAACTCTGGAGCCAGTCCTGAATATGCTTCCCATGATCTGCATTTCCTGGACATGAGTATCCCATGGATACGTTAAGCCAGGATAAAAACCCAGACATCTCCTTCCTCCTCCTTTGTGCTTCGGCGCGAGAAGGATCTGAAGCTGCTGGATGGGCGACGGGGCTGCCCCTATCATGTCCATGACTGTGAACAGCCTGGCCATCATCTCCAATGCTTGTTCGCTGCATAACCTGAAATGTCTGGGATGGAATTCGTCTGGCATGCATGTGCGCATCTTGAGCTTGCTCGAAATATTTGTCAAGACTGCTGGGCAAGTCATGCTGTATTCTGGTCTTCGAGATGAGCTTTGGTCCACCTTTCCTTCGGGCTTGGTTTTCCACTTCTCTGACCAGTTTTTCAGATGAGCATCCAGCAAGTTTGGCAGCGACGAGGCGCAGCCTGATTCTAACAAGACCTGCTCGACACTCCTCTCCTCCTTGCCTTTTGATATATTTGTAAATACGCCCACCTGCTACACTGTCGCACCATTCTGCCCACTGCTGCCTCTGCACTGACTTGTCCTGGCCTATGTTGCCCTGGTGATGTTCGGCGAAGACGTTGGCAACGGCGGTGATGAAGTCCCCCTTTTGCTGCGAGGCTGGGCCCCGTAGCTTGGAGGCGACATCTTGAGGATGAAATGGTAATGTACTCCGTCTTCCCAATACTGCCTGAAGGGGCCACCTGAATGGGGGAGGAGGTGAAGCTGGAAAACGAGCTTGTCGAGATATTCATCCATTAGCTGGTGATCCTGGAGCTTATTGTATACTCTAGCTATTTCCTTTAGCCTATTTGCTGTCCAGAGGAGGGCTCGTTCTTTGTGTTGCTTCTTCTTATGTCTGGTTTGGAGCAACTTTTTGAGGGGTATCTCCAGGATCACCAACGGGGCTCCTGGCTGTCTACCTTCTGGCGGTGTTTGGGTCTGCTGCTGGATTTCCAAGCGGCTAAGCTCCAACCACTGAGCGTCAACCTGATCCAACACCCCTTGGCCTCTTGCATGCTCGTCAGCTTCCCGTTTCGGCACGCTGGCGATGTCGCCCCTGTCGTTCGTGCGATCCCGGATGAAACTTCCCAGTGCTTCCTTCAGATGCAAATGCGAGGGAGGGCAAGGGGCTGGTCCAATGGCTGGGTCGGCGGGATATCGCTGGTACTTGCCGGGTATCTGTACCAGGATCTCATCTATGTCAGTTCTGAGTACAAGCTTTACTGGGCGACGAGGAGAGAGGGGAGTGTCCAAATCCACCGAGACTGACTTGAGGGCCTGGGTCAGGATGCTGCTGATCCAGAAATAGTCGATCCTGGATTCTATGTCTCCGCTAACATACGTGGGTTCCAGTGGGGCCTTGATGGACATACCGATTTTATCTAGGTCTGCATTCCCGATCATGTCGACTACGCTGAAATTGAAATCTCCACCGACTATGACTGGCAAGCCCGTGGAGTGGATGTCCTGCCCCAGCTTTCGGAGGGTGCTTAAGTTGATGTCGTCAAAACCTACTCGGTCCTTTAGGTAGATGCTGTGCAAGCCTATGACTCCCAACTTCAGATGGCGGAGATAGCATTTGCATAGCCTGCCAGGCACTAGCAACTGCTGGGACTCGTTGGGGATCCACGCATCCAAGTGAGCACGCACAAGTATGAGCACTCCTGACGACACTCCTCCATTCTCGGACGTGAATGCTGGGGCTCCGAATACTTTCCACCCTTTCTGCCTGAGGGAGGAGACGACGACCGAATACCTGTGAGGTAAAAGCTTGTGCTCCTGAATCAGAAGCACGTCGACTGTCGATTCTGTTAGCTGGGGCAATATATCTTCTGCTGTGCCCCACGACGATACATTCAGCGTACGAATCTCGAAACTGCTGCTCTGCTCACTTTGGGACTGTCACTGCTGCTGCCGCTGACGCTGATGCCGTTGCCTCTGCGACGGTTGCGGCACATGGGGCTGGGGGCGGGGGCGGAATCCCAGTTGGCTTTTGCTTTTTTTTTCCCCAGAACTTCGAAAAGCACGCTGGACACCTGCAAGGAGTTCTGGGGATAGATTGAGAGCATTGGCCAGATTCTTGTCCCCTGGGTCCAACATGTCCGGTGCCTTGTGTTTAACTCCTCCTGTGCCCTCCATCGGGGTTGGCTCTGGGACATTTGCCGGGTCAAACTTCTGGAGGAGCTGGTCACGGTCGGGATGATTGAGAATACCTTGCTCCCAAATTCCCAGCCGACGGGTGAGGGTCTGGACTGTGGACTGGAGCTCCTCCTTCTCTGGGTCCTCGTACTCCTCCTCATCTTCGTCAGTCCTTCTCCTGATGCTTCTGCCCAAATCCACCTTCCTCTGGTGAGTCTTTCTGCGCTGACGTGACAATCTCAATTTCCAAACGGTCGATCTCACTCTGCACATGTTCTTTCTCCTCGAGCACCTCTTTCTTCCTCTTCTGCACTGGCTCCAACAACTCCTCAATCTCCTCATGCTCCTTCTCCAATGCTGCCAGCTTTGCTTGCTGCTGATCAAGCTGCCGGTCAACACGTAGCAGGCGCTTGGACTTAGGTAAGTCCTGTTCCTTGGAGCTGCGATAATCCTGCATGAGGGAGTCCAACTGGGGGATGAGGTGCTCAGGGATATCTGAACATTCCTTGGAGTGGGCATGCTGGACCAGGAGGATGAGAAGGGTGGGCCCGTTGAGCGCAGGGCGGGGTGTGCCTCCTCCTCCTCCCTTGCCTTTCCACACTGCCTTAGTGCCCCCACTACCTCCCCAATGTAGACCGTAGGATTGGGAGGGGTGGGTGAACTTTCCGTAGCCTTTGCCTTTGCCTTTGCCTTTTGTGGTACTGCCTTTGCCATCGCCTTTGGTCCTGGGTCCCTTTGCACCTTTCGGCTCACCCGTGAGGTCGGTGAAGCGGGAGGCCCATTTGCCCATAGGGGATCTCTCCAGTGTAATAGCAGGCCCATGTAATAGACTTGCAGAGCAATGGTAACAGTAAGAATACCAGAACGGGTTCTTAGCATTCCCACATCGGAGGCACTTGACTGTCGCAT
>CAUYUJ010016426.1:259800-269800 GCA_963575745.1 Prorocentrum cordatum | reverse complement strand
CGCACAGGCCTCGGAAAAATGAAGCGAGCAATAATGTCATATCAATATGTCAATTCCCACCCCCGTTCCCCCAATGATCAAAGTGGGCGGTGGCTCCGATGAGTTGCACTTCGACCGCAGCCTTCCATGCGCGTGCCAGCTTTGAAGTTGGGGGAGGGGGAATGTCAATTCATTGTTTCCCTCTACCGATCTTGGGCCGAGGATAGAAGATCGTACCATCGGGAAGTTCTGCTTATAGCAAGTCGCGGCCGCGGCCCTGCGACACTCCATGACTTAGGAGAAGATAGCGTGTCGCTCCGCTCCGCGGGGCGGGAGGCTGGAAAAAGCTTGGGACGGTGACGATTGGGGACTTTGGACGTGGTTGGAGTGTCGCGCTGAAGCGTGGCGGGCCAGAACCGGCAGCGCGACGCGCTAGGCAAAAGCTCCCGACCGTGGCTCACAGGGACGAGGATACAGCACCGAGCACGGAGGATTGAGCCTCTGAAGGTCTCCTGGGGCCCCCCGGGATGCCTGAGGCCTCCGGGGGGCCTCCGGAGACCTGCGGAGGCCCCCATGGGGACGACCGCCCGGGAGCGCCGAGGGCGCCCTGGGCTCCGATTTCACGGGGGAGCGCATCCGGGACCAGAAGAGGGGCACTCGAGCGTGCGCTGCGGACGCACAAAGAAGAAGGGGTCACGCGCCCTCCTGCGCCGTGGGGAGGCGCGCGAGCTCCGCCTCGCTGGCCCGGCTAGTCCGGCTGGTGCTCCACGGAGCGCTCACGCAGCTGAGAGAGAAAGGTCATGGTGAACCAGCTTCTCTTGTGGATGCCAGGGCACTGGACCCCCCATCAATCCCATCATTGAATGAAATGTGTGTTCACATTGATCGTCGCTCACATTGAGGATTTCCTCTCTGGCGATCGTCGCTCCCAAGTTGAAGACACAAATAACAGGATTCCCAATATTTCACCAGATCTTCTGGGTTTGGGTCTTCCCCCCACTTCCCACATTTTCCCATATGTTCTGGGGAATCGGCGATGAATTGTGTCTGTGTGTGTTTCTCCCTCCTGAACACTGATCGTCGTTCACATCGAGGAATCCATCTCCGGTCATCGTCGTTCGCAAAAGGTTCTTCTTCTCTGGCCCACGGGGCGCTCACACAACACAGTCGATCGCGCCCGACGTCGGTCCGAGGCGGCTCGTCCTCCTCCTCCTCCTCGTCCTCCTCCTCCTCCTCCTTCTCCTCCCTCCTCCTCCTCCTCCTCCTCCTCCTCCAGCCTCCCTCCTCCTCGTCCTCCTCGTCCTCCTCCTCCTCCTCCTCCTCCTCCTCCTCCTCCTCCTCCTCCTCCTCCTACTCCTCCTCCTCCTCCTCCCACTACTACCCTATCCACCTCCTGCTCCTCCTCCTCCTCCTCCGCAGGGAAGAGAGGGAGGGCCGGGGGGGCGCCGTCGGAGCGGCCACGGGCCAAAGATGGCCCTCGGTGCGCGGCCGGAGGGCTTCCAGGAGCGCCCGCCGGGGGCCTGCCCTGAATAGACGAGCGCGTTCCAATACTCGCAGAGTAACTATAGTCAATCGAACTCTATACACCGACGCTTCTGCCCGCCCTGCATTGAAATTTGCACTGGAGAGCGGATCCTGGTGTATACGGGACCCTGGTGTATACATGTTTCGTTGCTTCCCCGGGGCATCGGGGAGAAAAGTATACACCACATCATCCCAGCGTCGTCCTCGACCCTCAAGACATCCTGGGATTGAAAAACAGCCCGCCACTGGTAATGTATATGTTCCAGTGTCCGGGTAACTACTCGCAAATTGCCCGGATACGCCGCGGGGGATCTACGAGAAATTACATCAAAGCCGACATCTGTTTTTCGGACGTCTGCGAACAGGCACTTTGCGAGTAGTGGAACGCGCTCGGTGACTGAAGGGGCCCAGGGACCCACAAGGCAACAGACAACAATTGCGAGCGTTTTCTTAGTCGGCGTTTCGGCATTGGGCGGAAAGGGGGGGAGGGGGGGGTCTGGCTTCGAACTTCTGCTTGGTGCGACTGTTTGCAACCGTGCGTCCCATGTGGGAAGCTCCACCTGTCTGAAGCATGCGCCAAAAACAGCCCAGATCCACTCCATGGGGGGATGGAGGGGGGTGCGAGGGCCCGCGTCGATCGGCAAAACAATGAATAAGAAAACGGTCACAAGTCAAGGACGCCTCATGTTTCTTCATATGTTCTCGATGTTCGTCGCCCCCTCCATTTCCAATAGTTCTCCACCTTTTCCAAGTGCTTGACGAATGCTTCTGTCTGTGTGCATGATTCCCTCCTCACTGACGCAACCGCGTAGGCCGCGGCTGTCGCGCCGCATCAACGATCGGCGGTACCAGCCTCGACTGATCCTGAGTGCCAGCGGGCAGCTGCGGAACTGCGCCGATTCGGTTGCCCCGCGTGGCACCCCGAAGGCGCTGCGAAAGCATGCGCTGCCGGGCGCCACCACGATGAGGTCTGCCAATGCTGGGCCGCATTGCTATGACGTCTGACCTGGTCCGGCGTCGTGGCCAAAATAGGGCCCCCCAAGGGCCCCCCCCCACGGGCGCGAATACTATCCAGTAGTGGAGAATTCGATTGGCTTAGGTTCGTATTCAAAACTAGTCAAAGTTGTTCAGGGTGATTTTGGATTTGCGCTGGGGTTCGGAACTGGTCCTGGGGCGGAGAACGCGCCGCCCGGTCGACCAGCCCTCTCTCGGAAAACCAGCGCGCGCTGTGGGATGATGCACCGCGCATGCGTTGCGGTGCATGGCGAGGAGGGGCCAAACCCTGGCGCGATCAGATGCGAGCGCAACCACAACTCGCGCGCGCCGACGCAAGGCCGAGTTGAACCCCTATGGGCCAGCACCGAAGGTCACTCCAGCAAGGTCACTCTCACGTGCAGAGAGTCCAACCTGCTCTGTCCTTATCCATCCCCTGCCCTTTTCTCCTCCTCTCCTCCTCCGTCTCCTCCGTCTCCTCCTCCTCCTCCTCCTCCTCCTCCTCCTCCTCCTCCTCCTCCCCCTGATTCCTGATTCCTGACTCCTGCTGACTTCGAAATCTTCGGACGTAGCCTCCACCTCCCAGGGCTGGTCGGCCCTTGGTGGGTGATCAAACTAGGGCCTGGGGGCCCATGGAGCACCGCTCCAGGGGTTAACCGGCGGTATCGGTAGATTATACATCATTGTAGATGCCGACAAATGAAAAGCCGAAAGGAAAAGGGGAAGAGAGAGGAGGGGGCGTCAATAACCTCAAGGGGGAAGAGAAGGAGTGGGGTGTTGCGTTGAGCTCCTCCTCATCCTCCACCATCCGCCGTCGCCGTCCTCGTCGTCCTCCTCCTCCTCCTCCTCCTCCTCCTCCAGTTTTTGTTTCTTCCTCCTCCTCCTCCTCCTCCTCCTCCTCCTCCTCCTCCTCATCCTCCTGCTGTTCCCCCTCCTCCTCCTCCTCCTCCTCCTCCTCCTCCTCCTCCTCCTTCTCCAACCCCATCCCCTTGCTCCTGCTCCTCCTCCCGAGAGCTTTTCTCCGTCGGCCGTGCCCGAAACGGAGGCCGCTGGCGCCCCGCGAACGTCCGCGTCGCCGGGCCTCCCCGGCACGAGGGGGCGTGGCAGGATGCGAGGTACTGTCTGGTGGAGCAGAAACGAACGCGGTGGCGAGCGAGGGGCGGGGCGGGCCTTCTCAGAAGGCCCGGAAGCTCCCCGGCCGTCTGAGAAGCCGTCCGAGCCCTCGCCGAAAACTGGGATGACCTCTGAGAAGGCCGGAGCGCTTCTGAGAAGCCCCGCCGCCTTCTGAGAGGGCCTTCGCAGCCTTCTCCTTCTCACATCCACCCCTCCCAGTGGTTCAAAGATGGGGTCCTGAGGGATGGGGTCCTAAGGATAGGAAGGGATCCAAGGGTAGATTTGAATTGTTGAGGCACCTCGTCCTTAGGACCCCATCCCTCAGGACCCCATCTTTGCACCAGACCCTGGCTTCCCGCCGAAAAGCAGAACAGAACAGAACATAACAAAACATAACAGAACAGAACCTGCGTGAGGGCGCCGCGGAAGGGCTGCATGGGGGCGCCGGGGGCGCCGCGGAAGTAGCAAGGTGAGACAGAGGAGGGGAGGAGGAGGAGGAGGAGGAGGAGGAGGAGGAGGAGGAGGAGGAGGAGGAGGAGGAGGAGGAGGGGAGGACGAGGAGGAGGAGGAGGAGGAGGAGGAGGATAAGGAGGAAGAGGAGGAGGAGGAGGAGGAGGAGGAGGAGAAACGATACAGTATAATACTGGAGCCGCGCATGCAATGCTACTCACTGTTGTGTAGAGCCCATAAATACCCAATGTCCCACATGTCTGTTGCTGCAAGTCGCAGCAACCTGGCCACACCGCGCGGTGCATCTGGAGCACAGTGCTCTGTGCTTCTGCAGTGCTTCTGGGCCCCCCCCCCCCGGTCGACACGCAGTGGGGCGTGCACCCCTCCCCCCCGCCCCCGAGGGTTTCTGGGTGCCCTTCCGTCCTCCGTAGGGCTCTCCAAAACCTTCCAGGGCTCCCAGGACGACCCACGAGGGCTCAAGAAGGACACAACAGCCTCATGATTGATGCTATCGGAGTTTTCAGACATCGAGTTTCTATGTGGGTCGCGGGCACAGAGGGGATGCAAAAGTGACATGGAAGGACTAGAGCATTGCACTGTATGTCTGACCCTCGTGCACCAAAAATGAATGCAGAGCGAGCCCGTTCCTCCTGACTCCTTGTATGAACTTCTGACGTCTCCGTATACCTAACCGACTACCCGTGATATGAAACCCCTGGGGATTAGAAAGATCGGGGTCTGAAGGGGGATAATAAACGATTTTCCCGGCGGATGGCGATGATGATGATGATGATGATGATGATGATGATGATGATGATGATGATGATGATGATGATGATGATGATGATGATGACGATGTTGATGATGATGATGCTGCTGCTGATGATGATGATTATGTTGTTGATGATGATGCTGATGATGATGATGATGATGATGATGATGATGATGATCCTGGGCGCTCGTGTAACTAGATCCTCGCACCAAACCGTCCTTGGTGTCGTCGAGCATCGCGCTTTAAAGGTGGCCTCACTGCTCAATCATCCTCCCCCTGCTCTGCAGTGTCGTCCGCCGCCAGGCTCCTCTTGCTCATCCTCCCCCCTGCGCTGAAATGTCGTTCGCCTCTGGACTCCTTCGCTCCTCGTCCAGACGCCTCACTCCTCCTCATCGATGATTATCAGTAGACTCCTTCGCTTCTCAGACGTGTGCAGACCTACCTCATTAGCCTCTTCATCTCATCCACTCAGGCACCCGACCAGGCTGCCTCAATCTCTTTCCCCTCTGCGTGCCACGCCGGAGCGAGAAAGAGGAGGACCAGGCCTGCACTCCCGGGTAAACAACAGAATATCCCAAAGCGGGCGCGGTCTGACGCGGCCTCCCAAGAGAGCAGACGCGGCACTGGCGAGCCCGACGCGAGCGCTCTCTCCAGGGGCAAGCACGAAGCGCGGTCCTGACGGGACTGGTGGCGTGGCAAGGGCACGAACTCTGATCATCATCATCAACATCATCATCTTCATCATCATCATCATCATCATCATCATCATCATCATCATCATCATCATCATCATCATCATCATCAACAGCAGCAGCAGCAGCATCACCATCGTCATCATCATCATCATCAGCAGCATCAGCATCATCATCATCATCATCACCATCGTCATCATCATCATCATCATCAGCATCATCATCATCATCATCATCATCATCATCGTCATCATCATCCTCATCCTCATCCTCATCCTCATCCTCATCCTCATCCTCATCCTCATCCTCATCCTCATCCTTATCATCATCATCATCATCATCATCATCATCATCATCATCATCATCATCATCATCATCATCATCATCATCATCATCATCATCATCATCATCATCATCATCATCATCATCATCATCATCATCATCATCATCATTGAAGGGCACGAACCCTGATGAATAACCAGGTGTCCGCATACCAGGCACGGTCTGACGCGGCCTCCCACGAGGCGCAGACAAGATCCTGGTGGGGCTCGTGGGATGGGGAGGGTACGACCCCCTAAACATCCGCCACCGTGCCCTCGGGCACGAGCTTGAATGTCCTCGGGTCCCTTGCTCGACCCCCGAACCCGCCCTCACTACGGAGGAGTCTTTGAGGGGCTCAGACCCCGAACTCTCAAATCTCCTGGGGCTGGGCGTGGTTTCCCTGGACTCCCCCGTATGGTGGCGCATGACGTTTTCGGGGCCACGAGGGGTCCAAGACAGACCAAGAAACCTCCAAGACCCTGCCTAGACGGTCCAAAGGTGCTCCGAATCGCTACATGACGGGTCCAAGACGCCCAAGGTGGCTCCAAGCTGGCCCAAGAAGCTTTCGAGACGCCCCCAGAGAGCTCCAGGAGCCGTCCCCAGATGGCCCCGAAAGGCCCAAACCTTTGATGTCCTCATGGTTGTTTCAATGTTTTTGGTGTTCTCGACTTTTCGAGCCCCTGGCGCGCAAAGACGTCCCAAGAAGCTCCCATAGGAGCGCCGCAAGACGGCCCGAGAGGCGCCCAAGACGGCTCAAGAGAGCCCCGAGACGGCCCAAGAGGGGCTCAAGAGTGGGAGCCCGAACTGACAATTCGAGCCTTCCATCCCAAGTTGCCCCCAGGAAGCCCCAAGAGACCCCCAAGAGACCCCAAGAAGCCCCCAAGACGCCCCAAGGGGCTCCAATACGGCACCCAAGACAAGAGGCTTCAAGACTGCCTCCACGAGGCCCGAGAGGCCTCCCGCGACATCCCAACGAAAATCCGAGAGGCCTATGACCCACAACCCAGGCACGGTGGCGGGATGGGCCGACGGCTATTGGATCTGCTGGGGTGCACGGCGTGCCGAATGCTCGGTAATTGTTGGTTCTTTCAAAGGTTCTCAAAGGCATTCGGCCCAACCCGCTGGCCACCAGGAGAGCCACGCCAAAGAAGTCAACGTCCAAAACAACCCCCCCAAGACAGCCACGATGGCCCATGATGGCCGCCAAGATGCCTCCAAGACAGCCAACATGGCCCAAGATGGCCCAGGATGGCATCCGAGACAGTCCCAAGACGCATCCAATATGGCCAATATGGCCCCAAGAACTACGGCACAACATGTTCTCCAAATGCCCCAAGAAGCCCCTTAGACGCCCTAAGAGACCTCCAAGAGGACCTCCAGTAAGTCAAACTCTGTGATGTCCCGTATGTGTTTCAATGATTTTAGCGTTCTTGTTCTCTCGGGCATCCGACGCTCTGAAACAGGCCCATAGGCAAAACCATCGCCAAAAGACGGCCCAGGAAACACTCAGGAGGCTCGCATGACGGCCCAAGAGGGCCCCAAGGCAGCCCGAGAGGACCCCAAGACGGCCCCAGAGAGCTCCAAGACTGCCCTAAAGCGGCCGCAGAGGGACTCATGATTGCCCAGGGGGGCCTCAAGACGGCCTGCGAAGGCCGAGTGACCCAAACAAGCTCCCAACATGCCCCCAAGAGGTCCCCAAGAGGTCCCCAAGCGGTCCCCAAGAGGACCTCCGAGAGGCCAAACTCACAATGTTCTTTTGGCGGTTAAATTATGTTAGCGTTCTCGCCTTTTCGGGCTTCCGACGCTCCAAGGCGGGCCAGGCCGACAGGCCGCCAAGATCGCCCCCAGACGGCCCAAGAAGCCCCTAAGAGGCTCGCAAGACAGCCCAAGAGGGCCCCACGACGGCCCCAAAACTGCCCCAGAGAGCTCCAAGACCGCCCTAAAGCGGCCGAAGAGGGACCCACGACTGCCCAGGGAGGCCCCAAGACGGTCTGCGAAGGCCAAGAGGCTTCCAAGAGCCCCCCAAGAGGTACCCAAGAGGCCTCAGGAGACCTTCGGAAGGCCACAAGAAGCCCCCAAGATGCCCCTTACAGCCAAGCAGAAGGCTCACATAAAGCCCCCAGGAGCGTAAGAGGGCCTCAAGGGGCACCCTCTCCTCCTCCTCCTCCTCCTCCTCCTCCTCCTCCTCTTCCTCCTCCTCCTCCTCCTCCTCCTCCTCCTCCTCCTCCTCCTCCTTTCTATGCCTCTCCCAAATGTTTCCCCAAGGGGTTCCAATCGGCTGGGGAAGACATAGCCCAATAGCTTGGCAAGACTTCGGCCCAACGTTTGGCCTGTGGGCCGGGAATCGCGAAGTCAAGACGCCCAAGATGGCCTCGAAGACTGCCCTGGAGCGCCCCGAAAGGGTCCCAAGTCGGCCCAGAGAGGCCAAAAAGATGGCACTCGACGGCCTCAGACGGGCAGGAACGCCCTCAGACGGCCAAAGAGCCCAGCCTCCACAGGCCCCCGAGAGGCCCAAGGAAGCACCCAAGAGACCTCCAAGAGGGCCCCGCATCCTGGAGGCCCCGAGAGTGCCACAAGAAGCTCCCAGGCCTCCTCCTCCTCCTCCTCCTCCTCCTCCTCCTCTCCTCCTCCACCTCCTCCTCCTCCTTCTCCTCCCTCCCCTGATCCTCCCCCTCATCCTCCCCCAAGTGTTCCCCGAAGGGTTTCCAGAGCGGCTGGGGCAATTCATAGTCCGATAGCTTGGCAAATCATTCGTCAAACGTTTGGCCACAGAGGCGCTTCCGCGGCGGTGATTCGCCGCAGGTGTCCTCGATAACAGGGTGCCCGCATAGCAGAGGCGGTCTGACGCGGTCTGCAAGAAGGAGCAGACGCGAGATTGGTCTGAAGCGGTCTCCCTGGAGGCGCAGACGTCAAGCGCCGAACAAGTATCCGCATAACGGGCGCGGTTCGACGCGGCCTCCTAGGATGAGAAACGCGACACTGGTGGAGCTGGTGGATACTGGCGATACTGTTGGAATTGGTGTGTACAGGAGCGAAGGGCACGCGATACACATTTGACTTGCGGAGTAGACATGGCGCAAGCCCTCAGAACTGACAGGGTGCCTGCATAGCGGGCGGCGCGGTCTGACGCGGCCACCAAACAGGAGCAAGCGCGGTACTGGCATGAAACGCGATACTGGTGGGGCTGCTGGGATAGGAAAGGCACGAGTTCGGATAAATAAAAGGTGCTGGGATAGCAGGCGCGGTCTGACGCAGTCTCCAAGGAGGAGCAAGCGCAATACTGGTGGGGTTGGTGGAATTGGAAGTGTATGATCCCTGGTGAATATAAGGTACACGCGTAGCGAGCGCGGTTCGACGCAGGATGCCCGCCTAGCGGGCGCGGTTCGACGCGGCCTCCCAGGTGGAGCAAACGCGATACTAATGGAGACGGTGGAGTGGGACATTAAAAGCGCTATTGGCAGGGCTGGTGGAATGGGAAGGGCACGATCACTGACAAAGTACATGATGCCCGCAGTGCGGGCGCGGTCTGATGCGGCCTCCCAGGAGGAGCAAACGCGATGAGTGGGACGGGCACGATCCCCGATGAATAACAGGGTGCTCGCATAGCGGACACGTTCTGACACGCCCCCCGCCCACGAGGGACACACGAGTGGAGCTGAATGAGTGACACCTAGGTAGAATCCTGTAGATAGCAGGGTGCCCGCGTAGCGGGCCCGCGACTCGTATAGCACATGCGGGAGGACGTGCGCCCTCCCTGGAGAACTGGTGGATGGAATGGCAAGGGCACAGTCACTGCGGAAGAACAGAAGGGGAGAGGACGGAGGAAGGAGAGCATAGTATGGTATACAGACATACTAACCGCCGCAAATATGATCAAGACAGCTACAGTTTGAATCTCTGAGCCAGATCCCTGAAGGTTGCTGAAAACAAGCATGGGCCAATTTCTGTTGTCAACGCTGGACGGGCGAACCTGCCCAAGAAACTGGGCAAGCCTTCCAGCAAGTTGACCACGAAACGCTGGCTCAACTTCCCGAGAGGGGTTTCTGAATCAGCTGATCGACTGCAACCCGCTCGAGATATTGGAACATCTGGAACGGCGCCAAACAAGCGTCAACAAGCTTCCCCGATACAGAGCAAAACACGTACGAGGCCATCC